>OX454270.1:20876954-20931385 GCA_949715065.1 Periphyllus acericola | reverse complement strand
AATTACAAGCATAACATGCATTTTTTGTATTAATTTAGTAGTGAGATATATTTGAATACAATAGGAAACATTTGAAAGGCGGAAGTTACAAGGGCCGCGAATTGCCGGCGCCTGGTCTGCAGAATGGATATAGTCAAACATTGACGGCGCGATATCACTCGATATTGGAAATCACGCACATCTTATTTCCTATTTAGTCGATTATTTTTTCGCGATTTCAGATCAGTTCCGAGACATAGTATTTTTTTTTATCGTTTCCTCGCACAAACAAGCCGCCTAGTGTGTAAGCAGATTCAATGTAAGTTTCGGCGAAATAGTTACACTCACATTTACGCATTCCAAGTTATAATACATTTTTAATTTTTACAAAGTCTTCAACCTGGTATTGGCTGTAGATGTAATGTTTTTGAATATCAATTTAACGCACTAAACACATATTTCATTAACGATTGGAGCTATACCGATTGGTTTGACCCAATATCGGAGGCCACTCGAGTAATTATCGTTGGGACACCGAGGTTTTATTTTCGCGAAAACCCGTCGACTACGGAATATCTGCATATGTATTATTATACGTACACAGTGCCGTTTTAAAACTATTTTCACCGTTCACCGTAGGTCCCACAGAAAAAATAACAGTCTTCCGTATGGTATTCGCACTCTATAACAATAGCGTAAAAAAACAGGTGCACTGATTTCATCGGGAAGCAAAAATCATCTATTTTGGACGACGTTTCAGCGCCATGCCGTGTTACGACTTACGAGTACGCCATTTTAGGGTAGGATATAGCAAGCGAAATGATAATACATCGGTCCCGGATTTGGAGTCTGGTGAGTTAACTGTTTTATTTCATCTATATACTGTTTTAAGCTTAAATATTTGTACAGGAAAACGTACATCGTAAATAATCAAAATTACAAATTCACAAGCAGCAGAGATTGTATTAATATAATATTATATATCTCTAGCTGCACTCAGAATCTATGATTATGAGTATCTATATCGGTTTCGGCCTAAGCCATCTTCAGGCATCAAGTGGCATAACAATTCGAACTAAAAGTTAAACATTTTTAGTATGTACAATTAACTAAAAGAGAATCAAACAATAAAAAAACTCAAGTAAACAATAATATTTTAATATATTTTGGCTTATTAATGTTATAAACTTAGGTATTCAATTAATTTTATTTATTTTAAGTTGATTTTTTATTTTAATTTTAACTTTTATATAAACTTGAGGTTTTGAATTTAAACTATTATGAGTATCAAGCAATTTATTTTTAAAACATTTGTATAGAGTTATTTGACTTATATTAATTTTTTATCGTCGTATTTTGAAATCTTTATATTATTTTGAATACCTTGAGAACGTGATTTAATTATATTTATGAAACCTAGTTTATGTGATGAACTCATTAATACAGTGATTAATAATTTAACACTCATTAATAATTTTATTTACTTGACATGCATTTTTTTAACACTAATTTTGAATGCATTAAAAGATAATAGTTTTTTATTTTTTTGATCGCGAAAATGTTTTGATACCAACTTCAAATCTAAGACGTATAAATACTGTAAACAGTATTAAAAATTGATTGAAATATCCTACCTTTAAAATGGTTTCTAGACCATTTGTAACTATTACGTGACAAAAATAAAATAGTGAAACATATCAATTTATACGATTATTTTGTTCTCCGTCCTATGTTTTGAGTGGATTTTTGTTCATTTTTAGCCCTTTCTTGCAGGATTACTACAAAGTATAGATGGTTTTCTAAAATCATATCTTATTAGTTGAATGTTATTGGTATCCAGTGATTGTATTGAGTATGAAACATGAATACTGTACAAGAGAGACCATCCATTTTTGTCTTGCTAAATATGCGCGACTGATTACGCGTTTGATCAATTTTATCGTCGTTTACACCATCCTCTTTACACGACTTTGTTCTAATATAATTAGATGTTTAGTAAAAATATATTGTACGTCATGTGTTTTGTTAATAAAACGTAATTTTTACCGATCACATAATCCACTTACACGATATTGTGATGTTTTAATTGTTTATAAAAAATGTTAATTGTGCAAAACAGGCAGTTCTCGTCGTGCGGTACATATTAGTTAAATTTTTTAATTACGCACGTCGTGAAAAGTCAATTAGAATTTAATGTAAGAATAGGATATTATAATATATGCGTACAGTGGTAATGTAATTTTTAAACTATTAATAATATTTCTCTATCCTACGCATGTTAATAGGTCATATATTGTAGAATTTTAAAAATCTCAAAAAGTCATTTTTTTAATATTTTGTACGATAACTATTGACGACTTTATAAATATAAATATATATTGTAGAAGATACTTATATTTAGATGCAAAAAGGTTTCATAATCTTTACCTACGCTAGTGTTGTTCGTTGTATGCGTTTTCGATTTAAATTATTTACTATGGTTTGATTCGTGTTATTAATATTTGTTAACTAAAAGTGTAATTATTATGTTATAAGTAAGTTTACTTTTTGAATGTTCCAAAAAATCTCTGAAAATTATTAAATATTAAACGATTAATATAGTGTATCCGGATTGTAATTATTTCAACAGGTTATATTACCTACCTGACGTCCTAATCTAGTCATAGCCAACTCGTGGTCCGCCGAAGCCATAGAAGTTCTGCCAATTTTTAAGTTTGAAAAAATGCAATAAAAAATAAATGTTACGGTGTGGGTACATCTTTCGACAAATAACAATGTATTGATTCAATTCTAAGTACCTATGATTGGTGGCCCGCACAAAAGCAACATTTTACTTATGACAGGCTGTCCAAGACGAATTGATAAGCATAAGTGTCCTAATCTATCTGTGATTAATACATAACAAAACGCATAATACTGCTGATTACTCAATTGAAACGAACATTATACATTCGAATATATACTTGAAAATTGGGGTACAGAAACAAATCACCGAAAACTATGAAATCAAGATTTCATTATATCTTGTTAATGTTAATTTTCAGGAATGAAGAACAATATTCAATACTCACCGCTCGGGTGTAATTAGATTTATGAGATCCTTAATTAGTTTCAATCGAAAACACCATGGGAAATAGTCACGCGAAAAGTCACTCGAGTTAATGAGCTAATTCAATATTTAATTTAAATTAAAATAAGATAATGATCATTTGATTTGTCTGAAGTTGTATACACTTCGTTTACGGACGACGTCTGATTATAAAAGTGTGTACCCAAAATAATACCGTTTAGATTATTATTTACACCATCATAATTAAAGGAACCGAAAAGTATACGGAAACTTTCCAATCGAATTCGCTGTTAATTTATTTCCAACCGTTTCGTAATAAAATCTTCAATAAATGAAACTTGCTAATTGCTATCACGTTTGTGCCTACAGGCTACAGAATATATGTAGTATGTATACGGTGCCGGTATAATATAGCTCTCTAATACTGTAATAACCATTTCGTTGCCAGGAATCCATCAAAACAATAATAATACACTTTGTTTTAAATACAATAAAACGCATTTCAGACGTTTTCTACAATTGCAATTGAAATTTATGAGTCGGAATGAGTATCGATTTTTGGACGGTAGGTACTTACTGTTACGCATAATTAATTTACATAATAGGTTCCAACCTTTGAGAATTATATGTTTTATCGTAGAATTCGAAGAATTCATTTATATACATATAATATATATATATATATATATATATATATATATATATATATATATATATATACGAGTATATACCCAATAAACTGTTTAGGGCATTATCATATAAAATTGTATATTAACCATAAAACCAGTTCACCTAAAGGGTTTGAAGTGTATCTATTTGGATATGGTCCAAGTTTCTCATCAGATTTATCGTTTGAAAACGGACTACAGCAATGAACTGAAGTTTAATTGCAATTGATATATAAATCCCATTCGTAAGTAAATTAAATGTCCTCGGAACCCTTAAAGCGATATTGTAATAATGGTAAACCGTCGATTTACTGAGCGTTAAAACGATACGAAACGTTAGGAGTTCTAGAATAGGATTTTTTTCCCCAGGTATACTCGATCTAAACCACAAATCATTATCACTTTAATAATAACGCTGTGATAAAGCAACAACAACAAAAAATGTTTTTAACCGTGCGCCTTATAAGACTACTCGTATGTTGTACTTATACACCCCTCGAGTTTACTTCGCTCCGTTTCAAACATTGCGTGCGTCGTAAGTATAATACATAAACAAATAAAAATACAAATGAAACACAAAAGCCGAACGGATTATTATGTTTTTTTGGACGTGTTTATTTAGATTTTCATCATTATTTTTACCATAAATATATTACACACTATTGCTGCACAAACGCAAAAAGAATACTTATCAAATGACCGACAGGCAGCGAACGTTAATAGTAGTAATTACGGTACATGGGGTGTTTCTTTGAATGTAAATCAGAAAATAAAAGGTAAATTTAAATAAACAAAAACACAACCCCTTTTTACGTTTCTTTTTCAGACTTTGAATAATTGTTACATACTTACCGTTTGCCTGGCATTCGATTGAATGCACGATAAAAATCCCATGTGGGCATCGTGAAAGTCCCAAGTATTTTTAAGTGAGTACAGAAAATATTTAATAAAAAAAAAAAATCTTCTCTATGAGAGTAATAAGTAAGTGCGCAACTCACTCACTTTCTATACGTATAATTTGATTCCTTTGTTAAAATAGACACTCTAATATGTATACATAGAAGTAACATGTATCTAATATTGTAAAAAGTTGGAAATCCAGCAACACTCTACATACTAGACATCTATACGACGAATGAATAATAACTTCGAACTGGAGCTTATCAAACATAATGGTTCTACATATCGCGGTCCAATGTGTAGTACGGTGTATAGACATTTCTCTACCGGCGAGGTTTTTACTATTTATACAAATATGTTTCGATTTCCGACCGATAACGGATTTATTGTTGAAAACGATGCTATATCAGATGGGGAAATACCCACCTTAAAAAACATAATATGTATATATTATAAATTATAATACGCTACACGCGTTGTGCACCGTAAACGTGGATGGTTGTCGAAAAAATAACGATATAGAAATTATTGCAAATGGTTTTCCGCGGAAATGTTAACAGCGTTTCGGAATTTTTCCGAGTACCTTTCCACCGACCGTTGTGCATTGTTGTAAATTGCGGGGACGCGGAGACGTGCACAGAAACGAAAACATGATTCGTAAAGTATTCACACACGAATTCGGTCTAACGGATCACGCGAAGTATTAGCGATGGCCACTGTACACGAGGTACATAGCACTTAAGTATAAAAAAAAAGAAAAGTATAACCTTATGCAAAATATAATAAACCGAGCATACGTGAGTCCGTCGCGAAAATTCAACGTAACGCTTCTCACGCGCAACGCGATAACCGTTCGTTTTGCCTACCCGTTTCTGGGCGCGTGTGTCACGCCGATTTGCCACCAGATAAATGTCAACGTCGCTTCCGGCGACATCCGGACGTGGTACAGACGTGCAGCATCGCAATGCAGGTGAACACGTGTTGCTGCGACCCGGCGGATAATCCGTTCGTGAGCCTACACGATGTATGACGTGCGATGTAAATTATAAATTAGGGTTATATATGGACAAAAGATGTAGTGTACAGGGTGATTCGATTCGCGTGTTTTCGCGGTTTTCTCAAGTAAACGCGAAGTGTATTAGACGGAGATAAAACGTATAGGTACAGTGAATGTTCGACATTTCTGGTTCGTACACATATATACCGACTACCCGTCGCGCCCCTAAAGAATGTAACTGTTGTAAAAAGTTTTCGATCGTACTCCGTGAAACCCTACCGGCATACGTTTTTCTCTGTTTTGAATATTCATATGGGACAACTGGTGCAACACGATACTTTGACCGTCCGGTAAATATATTATGTACGTACGCGATGCGCGTTAAACGAGGACTCGGAGGGATTTCGAACCTGACAAGTGTCTCGTACCGAACACCCTGTACGCGCACCCCTTTGGGTTATACTCGCACGTGTATAACATGAATTACCCATAGGTATTATGGAAATCGTACTCGACGCGATGTTTCCAATTTCCCGACACGTCCGTACGCGCTGCGTCCAGTTTCGTAGCATACGCGTGCGGAAAGTTGATGCATATATCATAAAACACGATGAATGTGACGTCAAATTAACATCATACACCCAGTGCCAGTGACCACGATCGCTATAAACATCTACGGTAAAACAAGTCGTAGTAGATTTTGTAGGCGGGAGGCCTATTTGGGTATTACCGATGCTACCATATCGTCTACGCGTGGTGTTGAAAAAATGAAACGGTGGAAGCCTCCCTTGATGTACGATGTCACAGTTTATTTCAAACGCTCTGGCACCCACCGAGCGCATCAGAGCCTTCGATGACAGTTAATATTAATGTAACCATACCCTAATTACGTATTACTTATTATTGCCGGTACGGAAATTCGTTCAATTCGGATGTACCCGCCGCCGTCGTAGCCGTCTATAGCCGAAAAAACGCGGTACGTACATACACCGTACGGCGTACGCGATATGCAGATTATACCGCAGGTACGTATATTATATTCCCGTGCATGCAGTAAGTGCGCTCAAAAACACAGGTCAAACGTAGCAGTGCTAGTGTTAAGCTCTCGATACCTAATTTCCTTAATTTTTTTTCGTAATGTTGGACGAGAAATCATTTTAATTCATACCGATAACGATGCGCGGTATTTTATCGGAGTGACGAAACCTTATTTGTTCAATCGATTTAAGCAAAAGGCAAACATACCACGCTAATCCACAAATTTCGATGGTAATATCTGTAGAATGTAAATCACGTATTGCATCTCATTAGACCAGTAATCGCAGGACTCTGAAGATACGAAATATAAAGTGGTCATTTTTGATTTTCTCGGTTTAATATTTAGTTATATATTAGATATATAGAATATATATAAATATATAGAAACTATATTTAGTTTCCCGACATAATAAAAAAAATAAACTTGAAGATAATGTGCAGTATCATCCCTTTAAGTATACTTCGTATTTATTTTTTAAATAAAACCAAGAATCTCACATTTATTATTATTTATTGAGGTTTTTATGCTCGAAATACAATATGCTAACGAAACTATATATTTTAATGTATTCAGACGATTATTATGTCCAATGTATATACCTATT
Source organism: Periphyllus acericola (assembly GCA_949715065.1). Classification (NCBI taxonomy): domain Eukaryota; kingdom Metazoa; phylum Arthropoda; class Insecta; order Hemiptera; family Aphididae; genus Periphyllus; species Periphyllus acericola. The sequence continues at coordinate 20,924,128 of OX454270.1, read as the reverse complement.
GTAAATTTGTCTGTGATTAATTTTCGGTAAGTTAATCTTTACTAAAAGGCGATCGAGTACAACCGCGAGAACGTGAAAATTCTAAAAAATAAGAATCACGGTTTTGACGAAAATTCTTCCGTGAATATTGCATGTAACACACACACACGTACTTGTGTGCACGTATAAATCTGAAATCATTATACGGTTGATCGCACGTACGAAATGTGTATGAAATTAGATAGGGCAATATCCAATTTCTGTTCATTCTACAACATTTTATACGACTTTATAATATACCTTTTACATATTATATTATACCTGCGTATCACGCATGGTATGATTTAGTATTATTGAGTTGAAGTGAGGTATTAAAAAAAAGTAAATAAAAAAAAAAATAACCGTAGAATTTAGAATATTGTACGAGAATTTCCCTAGGTTAATGTTTTTTTGCGGTAGATCTGCTCTCTCGGAGCTCTATATATAAGATATTCTCCCTATCATACGATGTGTCACATTTTAATCTTTTTTTATGAAAATGTCGTAGTCGTTATTAATATTGATCTACGGAGAATAATTATAACCTCTGGTGATAAAAATACTTTATAAAATTGCTTACAAACCGTTTAAAGAACTCAGATAATATGAAAATAAAAATAATTTAATATAATTTGCGTGATAAGTAAAAACAACGTATACTGTTGTTCCAGTGAATAAACTTGATTGTTAACGATGAAAAATAAAACATTTATTAAAAAAGAAATATGTTAAGTAAAAAGTTGCGAATGCCAAAAATAAAAATTAGTTCTTTGATGTTACTCGTGTGCTCGCCGTGCATATTGCAAAATGCATTAATCTTACAATTTTTTCTCAGCTTTATCTAGACATGTGACATCAATATTAACTTTCAAACCCGGCTTCGCGGCGTAATGGTAGACAAACCTATTAAAACATTATGTTTATGCTAAATTTCACGGTGACTACGAAGCCGTAAACGCAATAACAAACGTGTTAAATTCAGGTGCCTGAAGTGACGTTGTAAACATCGCGCATATCTACAATATTATTGTAATTTGAATGTGAGCATGAAGTTCTCTTTGGAGTTTGGACATTACGCGGAATCGTACAGCTTTTGGTAGTGAAATCTGTCGAGGAATCTCTGGAGATCATTTGGCTACCTGCGGAAGTTATATTAATACTAACTGCTATATATTATATAGCCTAATCTGCTTATCTGCTATTAGTAAAATTAAAAAGTGTACGATGAAAACCCTACGAGCGAACCAAATCTCTCTGCCTCCATTTTTTTCATAGACATATTATTATAACTCTAAATATCATCATTATTAATATTATAAATATTTTTTATCCTTATAATTTCATATTTTTGTGATTGTCTTTAAAAAATAAATTTTAAATTTAAAAACGGAAACAAAAAACTAAAAAACGAGAAAAACTTATTCCAGATTATTCTGGTTGTAAAATTATTTTAAGGACTAAAAATGTTTCTCATGTTGATAATTGTTTGTGCCAAACTGTTAAAGAAGAACTCAGAAAATATATTTTAAAAGGTGAGTTTTTTTTGAACCTTCATGAAAGAAATGTTATTTTTGAAATGGGATATTATTGTATGGTATTTATCATAGTGGAAATAGTTATATAAATCATAAATCATAATGCATTGTTATAATGTAGGTAAAGTTTAAACATATTACTTTTATATAATATATAACATAATAATATGTTCCTTCGACTATGAAACAAACGCTGAAATTATTTGGAACGAAATTAGTCGCAAGTGGAAATTTCACAACTCAACTACAAAGTAAATATGTAGCTTACAATTAAAATTAAATTTATGAATTTATATTTAGCTAGTTTATGTTTGCTTCTATGCAAACGTACGAGTATATAAATCACCAGCGTGTTTTAAATTAAATTGGTTTTGTGTCGTGTAATATTGTTTTGAAATATCACTTATGAATAGCGCCTTATCCGTTATTGTTTTCCGTATAGTATACCAATACTAAACCAAATAATGTAATCATAATTTATTCACACCCAAGAGTTAAATTTATCAAAAAGTGGCTTATTAAGCCACTACGCTGCGTTACCTATACTCGGTTGTTTCGAAAAAAAATCATCCGCTGCAAGCGTAAATGCTCAGTAGATTGTTTGTTATTTAATTTAAATTTCCTTTGTCGCCATACGTACCTTTATCACCAAATAAAAGTTAATAATTTACCTGCACCTCGGGGAAAACGTATGCGACGGGTTATTTCCAACGTCTGCTGTTGTTGCGGTTACATAATATTTCAATTTTCATTTATACAACACTCGTTAAACAATAAAAATGTAACGCACCTGGCCACCTGGGCCAAAAATGAAATGCAGTGTCGCCGAACAAGGGGTTCAGGCCAGGACCAGATCATGTGTAAGGGGGCTACTAAGCCAGTTGGTCTTTATAATTTGTTAGAAATATTTTATAGTCCTAATACTATTTTAAGTACCAGTGTATTTTACAAAATACTGTGAGTTATGACTTCACGCTTCACATCTTCACTGTGTGTACTAGGAGATCTTCTCTACACCGTGACCACTGACCATATATTATAGTGTGTTTGTACATTGCACGTTCAGATTTCAGGATGAAATACGGCGAAAAACGCAGTGGGAAAGTAATACAAACACAAAATACTAAAAGTATATTCATATATTATTGTTGCGGTCGTATGTGTGTTAAGTGTTAACACTTATTTTATTTTCGATCAATAATTCGTTTGCGGTGAACGCTGCATATTTATGTTCTACTTGCGGTAGAAGGAGAAATAAGTTAAAGGCTACAAATTGATCAAGAGTAAGTTAATTACTCGAAAGCAAGATGCTGTGATGTCCATTAATATATAAATGTATTTAAGTAGTTTCTTTAAAATAATACACATTTAACGTACTAATATAAGTATTAATAGAGTGGCCAGATCTAATAGTCTTTTAAATATCAAATCGGCTCCAAAAATGATCGTTTCAAAACTGAGTTGACGCTACTGATGAAATTAGTACCTAATAACAATGGTGCAATAATAACGTATCAATAACGTAATGCTTACGTTAAATTATTGTCAAGCAGTAAAATCTTATAGTTGACAGTATTTTCGTGATTTTTTAAAATATTTACGGGTACAAGACAATATAGTTATAACTTATAACTGATTTAAATTATTAATTTCTTAAAAGGTTTTAAATAAAAAAATAAATCTGTAGCCTAGTACTGTCACATAGTACTTTGCATTGGTTCTTATTTATTTAGAGGAGATAGAGGAAGGGAGATGCTAATTGCGCATTTAAAATGCTCCTGTTTCGCGTAAAGTTAAAACTCTTTGGTAGGTATAGTCGATATAAAGCTGAAAACGAAAGCGAACCAATCATGGGCAGTGGCCGTTAGAGCCATAAAGGTTGCGGGGTATGGGTACGGATATATTTATACAGATGCGCAACTAGAATTGCATACTGCTCGATTTGATATTATGGCAATGTAGTATTATATTTTCGGTTTGATAAAAAAGATAATAATATCAACCTATGTTATTGATTTAACGTCGAGTAAACGTCGGGTAGACCAACACGTAAGCTTCTTCCGAATGTGAGTTGTCACTTTTTTCCGCCGTTATAATATACACGTACCTCCAATGTTCGTTGAAATTAATTCGTGACATTTTTATGAACCATTTATAAATTGCAAAAAAAAAAAAAACTATAGAGAACACATGAAAATCTCCGATTGATTGTTTTCTATGAATACAATGTACCTACGTATGTATGTCATGTATAAACTATAAATATATATATTTAAAAAAAGTGGGTTACACACCAATTGAATGCAGCAAATGATTCCGTCAATTAAGTAAGTTACGGTGTCCAATTTAAATGTTCACATGAATTACATCATATATTATATGTTATAGGTTCAAAGGTTAATCAGATGAATACAAATATTTGTGGTTTATCTATTTATTTACAAAGTTACTCGTACAGATGAATTTGAAAGCAGCCTCTAATAATATTGTAAACAATGAATAATGTTTGTCTATTCGCGTGGTTTTTTATCCGAATTACGAGTATAGATGCAACATTATGAACATTATGAATAATCAACAGTAACATTTACAGTCCATTCATTAAAGCATACTATTTTATATGTGTATACGACACATGGTGCCGAAAATATGGTAAATATTATAAGCAACAAAAATATGATAAATAATAAATTAAATGTGTTGGATCTTACAGCGTCCATAATTAACTCATAATAAATTTCAATATTTGATTCTAAAATTGTACGTGAACCAATTCAAATTGATCCAAGTATACCACACAAGTCTATCTTTTATTCATTAATCTCAGAAGATTTCGTGTTATTTTAATTAAATATTTTATAGACTTGAACATATTCCTCTAATTAAATATAATTATCAACGTAAGCTCGATATTATTTACGATATTTCTGATAACAATTATTTTAACTTTAAAAAATCCATAAACGTGTCAAACAAAAAATAAAACAAAATATTATTAATAATTGTAAAATGAGGTGTATTTTTAATTAATTTCTAATGAATTCACTAACATTTTTGATAATGTAAATAGTATAAAAGTAGAATTTAAAAATATTATGCAATTATTTAACGAAACATATCTATTATAGCCTATAGGGCTACAAACTTCACAGTAATACCACCTTTTGATAATGCTAGTGCATATAGACTTAAATTTCGTTGTTATAAATTAAATATATATATATCGGTATAACAAATTAATATTTGAAAACAAGATACATAAAGTACGCATTTGCGAAATAAAATTATAAAATATTGTTCCAACTTCGAATTTTGCAAAACATATTTTAGTAAATAACCATTTTACGTATTTCATTATAAATAAAGACTTGGAAATATTATTTTAATTATAAATCGTATACTATGCATATAAAACATTTTTTTACAATGATATTATTACAAACAATAAATACAACTTTGTTATTAATAAGTAGGCACCAAGTGTAAAAACTAAAAACCGATCAGTAAATAACAAATAGTTAATAATTAATAAATAACACGTTGATTGTACATATATTTGTTTGTAAAATGTACCGTTTCCGTTAATCACTAGAACCGCAGCTCGACCCGTTGGTTAGGTATTACTCTTGTGCTGGACACCTATCACTGTTTGTCGAGTACGCGGTCTTAGTACGAAATAAAATGATAACATAATACGGGGAGATCAAATAAATCACAACTGTCCGAGGGAATATGAGTTTACGCATGTGACGTAATCTATATTATAAGGACGCCAAAACAGTCTAGTGCGCCCGGTGCGCCGGGTCAAAGGATGCGGTCGCTAACGAGTCGCCACGTCGTCGACGGTACCTAATACGTTTTGGGATTGGGACCGCAGAACGGTGCCGCGCAGCCCGGTCGTCCGGTGAGACGCGAGAAAATATAGACGTCCACACGAGTGCCGATCGCAGGATCCTGACCGGTGACCACGGCCCCCGTTGAAGACGATAACGTTGAAAAACTGATCGACTACATTCTTCGTCGAGTGAACAGGATGGTTTTTTTGTTTCGCCGTCGGTTTAACGACTACGATCTAATGCGGTTTTTAGCTCGCCAGCCACGTAGACCGTACACCACTCGCCGTATCTTGTGGATTTCGTGTTCTGAGTTTCCAACGGAATATTCGAAGGATCAAAGGTAAACCCCCTAACCGAGTCACATTGTGACAACAACCAAAAGGGGGACGGAGGGTAATACAATAACACGGTCGAATTCTAGACGTGGACGAGTGTAGCGCGCGCAACAACAACAGTGTGCGTATCGGCGTGATACCGAATTTTGACGAGAAACTCAATTCAATCGCTTTCAAGTTTTTTTTTCTTTTTCTACATGAAAAATCATGCCATTATATTTTATGTCCCGATATTGTACTGCATGTTCTAAGATGTTTACCTCGTGTAATTATATTATGTACTCGTACACTTGAATTTTACACGGAATTCAAAGCGTACAATTATAACATGATATGTAATATGATAATGTTTTGTACCGCAGCGTGCATGTTAATGAAACGCGCGTATCATGCGAGCACGTAAAATAACCATATTTTAATAAACTTCTCTTATCGAATATTGCGTAAGATCTTTCTTATGTGTCGTTCGTAATACGCGAATATCTTACGAAAAGTTTTTGTTTTTTCAAAACTTATCTATTACATTTTGTTTCAAAATGTTGTCGTTTTTACACAAACGTACATTTTCGAATTGTGTTCGTGTACCGCGACCAATATGTCCGTGTACAGTTTCACATCGGTAGCGAATTAGCCATCGGGACACAATAGCGAAATGTCACGTCAGCCTCGGGTTTTCCGAGCCACTAGCGCATAGTGCATCCCGCCTGAACAGATCCGCAGGTCGATTGTTTTGGACAGATAAACACGTACTTTTTTTCAGACGAACCGTCGCAGCTGAACCGTTGTAGTAAGTTTGCATTCGAATTTCGAGTACTTGCAAAAGCTACGATCGTATATAATACGTTGTCACGGATGTTGAAGCGACCGTGTCGGATCCTGTCGGTCACACCCGGCAACCGGTTCAAGTCGACACTTTTACGGCCGCCGCGCCTTAAACCCGATACTGGTCATCTTGTCCTCTGCTGCTGTACGTCACGGTGAATTTAAATGTTGCGGTAAACGTACAAGTACACCTCGTCACCGCATGGACATACAACTGGATGGAACGTGTTTTTCGACTCATTATTATTCGATATACGAACCGCTGTACGTTAAGCTTCTGATCGACCGTCGCGCACCCACGGCTATTGGGAAATTCGCACGAGTCGACGAGTAATGCATATGGACCGGACGCTTCTTAGATTTAAAGGTGTATAACATCGTTGGGACGGGCGTGTTTAGAAGTGCGTTCGTTTACAGACTGCGGAGGCAACGCGTATTGCCGCCGGGCTGTGCCAGCTCGCGCGACTTTTCTTCGATCTGGACCGCTCGCATACCCGAACCGAAACGTTGCCACGTGGTAGGTATCCCAAAAATCACCGGCAAATCAATTGGTGACGTCACGCACGGGTAACGCATGGCTGACCGACACACACCGTTCAATATACGTAGCTCCTGAAAAACCCGGTACGGTCGACCATATGAGTTCAATACTATTTTAGGTATACCGTATACGAGCGCAATTATCCGAGCGAACGTTTTTTTTTTTAGTAAATCGGTAAATGTGGTACTCATAAAGTACTGCATGCAGCGTATCTTGATTAATTACAACTTTCAACCTGGCGTACTGACATTTTTTTTTTTTGATCTCATTTGCACTAATGTTACTCATGCCTGGCAAACCAAACCCCGGGTAACGAGAGCTAGTATTATATGAAGTACGGAATCAATATAGCTTGGTTTTATTTTCATTCAAATAATAAGATTTCTTTTAACAATAATTTAGTAGTTTCAAATCATTATTTTTACATGCAATAAATATCATACGTGCATATTTTTCGAAAAACTTTTCCTACTGATTTGTTTAACGTCGTAGTAATAATAATTTATAGACTATATTTACTTACTTTATGTCCATATGGAAACTTATGTAGCATTTTTGCTTTATCATCAATATTCCTTCAATTTTGTTGATCGGCTAAATAAATCAGCCAGTTCATACGCATGCAACGTACAATTGGGTTTCAGCTATACTCCATGGATGCTTGAATTTAATAGAACTTTGTTTCATTTTATAGAACTATAATTTTTATTTATTGCAAATATTTGAAAGACCCCAAGAATGTGCAGTAAGTATACCACAAGCAGGTAAGCTAGATGTTCGTTGTGTTCTCAATTTGAAGTACATATGAATATATAGATTTTACATTTTTTCATGTATCGTAAAATGTATCGTAATTTATGCATGACAAGGTTTTAATTTACAACGAAAATTCAAGATTTTATGTCATTGTTATTAATTTTTTGATTAAATCTTAAGTAATTTAACCAATTTAAAATTATAACGACATCATTTGGACTAAGAATAAAACTGTCCATTTATGGTTTAGTACAAAATAAATACTTGAGCAATTGCAAATACATGAACATTATTCGAAATTTTAATATAAGATACAATGCCAACAACTAAACCATGCATTCACATAAACAAATAACTGTAAACATTTCTTTTCACTTTATGATTTTATGAGCCATTTTTCGGTTAAACCAAATATTTCCATATAGTATAATGCTGCGTCTCAGTCGTGGACAACTCATTCTATTTTTCAACGTCTCCTTAATATTATGTCCTTTTGATTATTTTCAGTACTATTTTAATCATGCAGGCATCCACTCATCATGCATGCCCAACACACTCAAGACATGCACTTCAATCAAGTATTATATTACGTTTTACCTTCTATCAAATCGTCTACCTGTAAACTTTCCTTAAGTATGTGCTTTATCATGACTTAATATATTATATTTTTGTAATATGTATACCCTTTTTAAAATGTTGTTTTCGATGATCTTTAATACTGCTTAATTTCCATTCGCCGTCTATCTTCCTTCACGTGAACGCGAATACAAGAGCCGGTCTTATCCAACATTTTAATATATGCGCAGCTGATCTTTTGATAATAATTTACACTTGAAAAGGTAGGTCCAGATAAAGGAACATCAATTAGACACACTCAACCTCACGTTGATTTTCTCGTGCACATAATTTTGCTTATTCAGGATAAACGCCGTGTACTTAAGTTCGCGTAACCTGCTCAAATATGTTATTTTCATCCATCAAACAGTGGAATCTTTCGTTTATCTATGTAAACTATGTACTTCATCCTACCCGGACAAATAATTCTACTCATCAACATCAACTATGTCATGCATTGAAGGGTAAAAGTAGAAATGGGCAAAGAAACAAACTAGCACCTAGATAAAAATAGTACCATTATGTTTCGCTGGTAATTAGTATTTTATTCATTATTTAGACAACATTGATGTTATAACATACGTGTTAAACGGTTAACTTTTTATTAATTTCAACAATCGACTATAATGTAATACTTATATCTGTAATACATTTTCAAAAATATGAATATGCGACTATGCGAGTAATATACGCACTTCCGATTGAAGTCCATTGTATCCAGTACTGACATCTAATATAAAATTGTAATACTTTTTAATACCTAATCGAATGCGGTATATGATCTATAAGTTATATTCCATCTTCCCGCTGCAACTTACGCTTAGTCACGTATTGAAAAATATTTTGTCTATTTTTTCTTTACATTGATACACGCTTGCATTACCAAACCGTTTGAGGGGAACGCATAACTCATCATAATTTATGCTTTCATATTTATTTATTTATATTCTACAAAGCTTATATTTTATTGATCTTCAACAAAACGTTCTTATAATTTACTTGATGATAAATATGTACATATTTATTCATAGGCATAGCGCATAGGCGAAATGTACTGTTCTAATTTTACACCTTCCGCTGCGCACGTTTTCTATAATGTTAAAAATTTTTTTTCATTTCCTGACGATTAATTTATTATTAAAAATAATAGACGATAGTTAGTTATTGTAATCACCGAAAAAATAATGTTAAAAAAAATGTAATGAATATTTGTACATGACTAAAACAACAAAAAGATTAATCCTAAGAGATTGGCTCACACAATGCCAATTATTTCCGTTTAAGTCAAATAGGTTACTATTTATTTTTTTTATTTTAAATAATTTGCTCATGACAAATACGAAATCATAATTTGTAGCCAAGTATAAATGATTGTAGCATAGTTTGGTATCTATCAATCGAAAATCATTATACTATTATAATGTTGTTCTATGTACTCGTATAAAGCGAAAAAAAACCGTTTATATAGTTGAACGTCAAATTTTGAGGTTTTGTATTTTTAACTATTTTTTCACTTATTTTGTATACCACGTCTTTATAAATATTTTTATCAACACATTTCCGTCCAAAGATATTTCGTACATACTTTTATTATTGATTTAGATTCTCGTCTTTATCAGTAGCTATCGTTTAGTTTCGATTTGTATTGTATGTAAAAAAATAAAAATATGCTAATAGGACTCGAGCGCACTATGAATTTTTAATATAATCATCCGGTTAACCGCAACAATCGATTATCCATCTTTCTTCTCTTGCAGATTCCGATCATGCAGGTAATAGACGCGTTTACTGTATTTATTCATTTTCCGCTTGAGAGGTTACAAATTCTTTTATTGCAGTATAACACGGAAACATAAATATAATGTATGTATCGAGTATGTCTCTCGAGTGGAGAAATCAGTAATAGAACAAGCAAGTGGCAGACAGCTCTCATTTCTACGTAGTAATAATAATAATAATTTATGTACATCGATTTACAATAATTTCATAATTTACACAATTCACGTATACATACCTTCAATTTGCAAATCATATGTTCTTTATCTTTTTTCAAAAATGGTTTCGTATAAGTGATAAACTATAACAATTTCGAAATACTTCATGAAGTTTTTTAATATTTCAAATTGAACAATGTCATAAATATTCGTATAAAAATATTTTAATAAAACTAATTCGTGAGCGCTGCAATTCTTCGAATTATAGAAATGTATTATTAACCTAACAGTATACATACACACATAAAGTATTATATAAATATAAAAATATTATGTACTACACAGGTATTTCAATCAGCGAATTGTTCACATAATACGGCATGATATTCAAACAAACGTGACACGATGATGTCATAATAATTACAAACATAATATCGAACCGTTAAGCAAAGAGAGTAATCGGCAATAGTTTATTTGACTGAGAAACTTTAACATCGTGTAAATTTTTAATGTACATAATCCATGAGCTGACATTACATGGACAAGAATTTGATCACACTGGAACATACTGCATGTGAAATAATGTGAAATAAATGAAGAAATAAAGAAATACTTACGCGATTTTTCACGTCAATGTTTAAATTAAATATAGTATTTACTGTTGCTTATGAATTATATAGAATAATGAAATGTAATCCAAGCAAAAAAGAACTTATATATTTGACATGATGAGATAATAATTCGGTAAGTATTCATTTTATTTTATGGACAATTTTGTGAAAAATCATTCATCATTGTCCTATATTTGTGTGTGTGTGTGTGTGTGTGTGTATAGTATGCCATTACAATAAATATGTCAAAAACTTTAAAGCTCCTTACTATGGTTCCATTTATAAAAAACATCGAATCTGTGAAAACCAATTAAATGCAGAGATTTTTTCGACGTAATGTTAAGAATAAACACCGGTCAAAGTAACTTGAAATGAATAAGAGAGAAAGACCTCGTTAAATTCTAATATAAAGATTTCACTGAACGAAAAAAGTTTTATACGAATACTTTTATGTATAAATTAAAAGTTTTTCCTAGTGCGTATAATTACAATCTGTGATTTCAAGTAATACATTTTATGGAGATTTACTGATAATAGTTGATAAAACTAAAGTATATAGGTGCACTGCGCAAAAAAATCAAAACACAGATGTCTTCGCCTCGCACAATACAAACATCGGAAAACAAATGATCTTGACATCAATTATTTGTTTTCGAACATTTAAGTGAGTTTTCATAAAAATAAAATATGTTATTGAATTTGCGAGCATAGAGTAAAAATCAGATATAATACATCATTTATATAGTTAATTGTGAGTATGTGACGTTTCTATTGGAGATTAATTAATAGAGGGACCATGAACAATACAATATTATGTCGATGAAAAATGTGTGGAAATTGTAATTTCCTCTCCTTTGGCCACTTATACTGATAAATCTAAAAAAATATTAACGTATCACAATTCTATTGGTTTTTAACATTATCACTATGCGAAGACAGCCGGACGAAAAATTCAAGGGTACCTTATGATCCATCAAATACTCGAACCTCTCAAACGTCCGTCCTTGAATAATTATATAATACTCTGCTAACATTTACAATTACTGAATAAGAATTTTCGTATGCGTCCACTGTGTGAAACTCTAAAGGAAACTCCAACATGAACATATTGAACATAATATTATTAATTCCACTCTCGACAGCTTGAATAACACAATCTAATATTTTCTTAATTATCTTCAGTTTTTACAACCAACCCACTTATTTCTTTTCTTCCTTGCGTAAAATTTCAGCAATTTTATACACAATTGCTTAAGACACCTTCATAATTAAATTTATCGAACAAATTATAAAAATATTAAACTTATATTCAATGTAATATCACTACCTATCTAAAGTTTTATTATTTTTCTGTAATATTTTGTAATTTTTGAACTTATTCAAATAGATCATTTTTTTTTTAAATGGGCATTTTAAAAATTAAAAATGTGTATATTTATGTTTATTTATATTATTTACAATTATTCATGTTTAACGTTCTTAATTTGGTAGTTTGCTGAAAAATCACATGTCATTTATATAAAAAAAAGAAAATAAATATTGTACGAATTATACATACATAATAATTTTTAATGAATTTACAAGATATTAAATATATTATAATATACATATAGCATTAGGGTGAAGCGCAGACTAAATAAAAAAAATAAAATAAATATGTAAAACCACAAATACTCGTAACGCGCGTGTATATAAAAAATAAACGTTACATTACTATTAATACACCTTATTATTGTTAAAACCCGTTCGAAAATAATATTACAGTCTACAGCATCATTAAGCCGATAAACTTCATAAATTATATGCGCATTTGGAAAATGAAGTTTTTATAAAATTGACCGTCGTATACGTATAAATAGGAATTTTTCCCAAATACATTTTTAACAGTTCGGAATTATAATAATATATGAAATCAACATCAATTTATTGAAATTTTAAATCAATTACATCCACTAATAGGTGTTATATATTTCTTCGACATTGGAAGAAGATAATGATATCATAACAAATTAATTTAAGTGCAACTGCGGAAAAAAATATTTAGTTTTACCTTCTATGTTATATTAATATTATATCAATGATTTTACATCCACGAGGGTAACGCGTACATAATACTATAAATATAATGTACAATACATTCAAACAATTTACAACGAGTCTTAAATAATATTATGGTTTATGCTACGAACAAAATTATATTAAGAATATGATGCAAGTTTTTGTGGCAGATTTTATAAATAAATCAAAAGTGAAAAATTCATCTCGTAGCTCGGGTATTTTGTATAAATAGGAGTACCGGACTAATATATTACCACAACGTTTGGAGTGACGATAAAGTAGGGGGATGAAGACGTGTATAGTTGACTGAAGTAACTCTAAAACCAATTATGCTAAGGAGTTCGAAACAATTGATGTCACCATTTATTAGCTTATAAACAAAAACCGCACCTTTAAACTTCCGTTTTGATGTGAGCGGATCACGATCCAAAGAGTCAAACTCTTCACTTGTCGATCTTACCGTTGGTTGCTAGTGTCTTAATTTATAATAGAAAGTTGTTCCTGCAGCACAACAGCTGAAGCGGCTTTATATTTTATTAAGCACATCTTTGTGTAGTACGAAGACTGTACTTGGATTCCGAAATTCCATAATCATATACGAACACTTGGAATAACATATGATGCGAGATAATCTGAGCAGATTATTTATATGTTATTCAAACTACTTTTAAAAATACTCAAAACCCGTTCCTCATCATCTATTTGTTTTTCCTGTATTTTAAGTTAGAGTCACGGCAAAACGGTGGTATGTGTTCATAACAATAATATTAATATTTTGTTGTTGAAAATCATAAATATAAAACAAGTTTATTATTTTTAAACTTACTTAGAATACAAAAATATTTGTATCAATAATAGTATATGAAAAATTACGTTTTGACATTATGCGACGCAGTGATAAGTCGAAGTTGTCCGGCGTCGCTAATTCTTGTCCGGGATATCAACCGTGATCTACGCGCCTACACTACGTGTTTCAATCTTCCCACATCGTACTACACCTAATTATTAAACACTATAGTTTAGGTTTTCAGTACGTATTATGTAAAATACTCTTTGATTTTATTTGTTTAAAGTACGCGAAGTTGGATTGGTAAACGCTCAACTAAGCGTATCGTCCATGTGATCGTTTACAAAATTCACCGGTTGACAGTTACTTTCAAATTTATACGTAATCCGTAACACGAATAAATAAAAAATGATAATTCATCCGTCCTGTTGACGGTACGCATTGGCATCGAGTAGCACGTTTTTCTCGTTCCACGTATACGGCCATCGCTTATATCTTATCCGAACAACGAAACTATATGGACAGCGAGCTAAACGAGCTAAACCTCGATCTCTCAACCGACTTTTTTTCATTGCAAACATGGTCATTTTTGGGATTTTGATCGATCATAATTTTAATTGATATTTCGATACATCGGGCCCTAAGTAAAGTGTTAATATACACTGTAAATACATTATACACTTCAAACCCGGTATTATGAGCGGCATAATATCGCGCATAAAATCCTTATATCGACCGTATACAACTATACAATATACATTATTTTGTTCATTTTTTAATTGGATGCAGTTGAAATTCCTCAAGGGACTTCAAGGAAAATAAAAATTTTTATGGTAAAAATGCAGCCCTTTGAAACAGTTTACTGTAACAAATTATAAATTATAATTAATAAGTAACATTCACGCGAAACTATAATATATGAACTGATCTCGGTTTATCGAATAACACATTCATTTTTATTTTTTTTCAACATGTTTAGTAATCTATAAAAAAATGTAACTTTTTGAACTTTTAGACATGGTGTATAAAATAATGTTTTCAAACATAATTTCACTTTATTACTCTTTTTTAAACAACTTTGATTTCAAAGAAGTAAAATTATTTTTAAATTTCGGAATCGAATATTCTGTTCACAACTTTAATAGTATACATACATACCTAATACCACGAACAAACAATTCATTTTTAATATCAGAAAGGCTTTTTTTAAATTTACAGAAATGAAGATGATTTAATGAGAATATAAAATAAATAATTGTATACTCACTTTCGTTTTTTTCTTCACTTGACTAAACGCAAAACATTTTAAGTAAGTAAAATGAATATTAAACGTTTATTCAACGAAAATATAATAATCGTTTCAAAGATATAAACAGATTTATCATTAAAATATAAAAAGATGCAGACATATAATCATGTATTTTTACAACGACGAATTAAATGACCCAAATATATTAAAACTATTAAAGTTACGAAGTTATATTATTTATATTATTAATATTTTTAATCAGATGAAAATATATATTTTGCATAAACAAACACATTTAGATCAAACGGTATCCAAAATAGTCATCTTAAAACACGAATCATTAATGAAGTTACACTATACAGTTTTTTTTCCATCTATATTGAATATTCAAATATATTATAATATAAATTGTTAACATTGTATTCACTGATTATTTTGTATATTACGAGACGTCCGTCAGTACAATAAAGAATAAAAGCGGTTTATCAGATAATTGGCCGATAAGCTCACAAACACTGATTTATAATAAATATACTTCGACAATACCATATTGTACAACTCGATATTAGTTATAATCATTTACCATTGTATTAATAAATCGTATTATAGATAGTTGGGTGCGCATTTCGCTCAACGTTACAAGCTCTAATAAAACACCGAAATTACATTTTCAATAACAATGAGTATACAATGGTTGAATAATTTGTATGGTAATTGATTAAAGCATTAACGGTTTTTTTTACAATATTATAGTAAGTAGTAACAATAAAAATGTGATATTTGCATTTTGCAATAATTATCGAAATGTATCATATTCATAACATGTAATACACTGAGCATTTTGGTAATTAAATAAAATATTTAATAAAATATACCTATAAAAAGATAGTGGCATGGAATAAATATACTATCAAATGCTGTTTTATATCGATTATGTTCTAAAATGTTTTTTACATGCCGTAACTCTAATGAGTTAGGTACCATTTACCATGAAATAATGAGCAATTTTACTAAGAATCGCTTTTAAAAAACACCATGAGCTTTGGGGTACGTGTTGAATTTATTCAAACTAAAAACCGAACCACATTTGGTTGAACATAATTCTTATACACATTGGAACTTTTTTAGAGATGACGAAAAGAACATTTAGGAGAAAACAAACCTTTCCATTCACCACTGGTTTAGTACTTCAACTAGCTGTATGTGTAACTCTGAAAAATAAATCGTTTTATTTCAATCTAAAAATGTTATAACAGTATTTCTGAGATTATTTTTTCGTCGTACACCACTCAAAAGAATTGAAAAAATACGTATTCAAATGCTATGCGATGAATTTTAATGCGACACACAAGGGACATAATATTTTGTACGTGGTTTAATAATTAAATAACTCGAGTAGTATTAAAAATGAACGTGATAAGCTCGCTTTAATTGGTTTTTGTAAAATCTTAACTCGTTATATTTTCTTCATAGAACATTGTTTCATGATTTATAATTTTAAATTCAAGACTTTTATTAGAAAATAATGTTTTTAATATTTGAAAGCATGATTACATGGTAACACAATTGAACTAATGTTAATATATATTATAATTTATATTTAAATTGTACGTTTGTATATAAATATATTTTTAATTGCAGTCTTTGGAAAATCATAAATATGAGGATCTAAGATTTCCATACGATTAATTTACAAATCGTGGTCGGCTTGATTACATGGTTGTTTGGTTACTTGCTTACGAGCGCAATAATTAATTGTATCTTAAGATGCTAATTACCAGAGTCCAGAGTTACCATGTCCCAATCATTTTGGGATATAATAATTATAGCAACAGTGAATCTCGTCAAATGTTCGTCACTTATGCGTTAGTTTTTAGTACATGATCATAATAATACGCAGTGAAAACTATATTGCTGTGGTCAGTTAAAAATTGTCCAATACGGAGGGGCACGCTTGCTATGTTAGAAGAATAATACGTTAAATCACGGTTATATTTAGACTGGACTTTATAATAGTATCCACCTAGTGCATTACGCATTATTATATCATAATACACATACTATCCACGTATACGTATACATATATAACCTCTAAAGTAAATAATATACGAACGAAATACTTGTACATTTTGGATTGCGACTTATACTCTGCCGTCGCCAAGGACGAGTAAACAGGACGCATAATATTATGATGTACACGCCGTCGATCTTCTAACGTAATCATATTCGCTGCAACCTGCAGACAATAGAGATTTTATACAGCGATACAACAGATAAATGCAGTATGCACTCAACGAGAGGTGCAGTATACTTCACAACGACGTTTATTCCGGTAGGGGTTGCATTTTACCGCCGTTGTTATGCACTGAACTATACGTACTATACGTTCGTCTGTATTTATTATGAAATCATTAATCAATGTACAATGTACATACAATGAACACGCGTGCACATATACGTAAGGCGGTCGGTTCCAAACAATATTAGTCGGTGCACTAACCGCAGTACGTGTGCGATAAGGGTGCAAGCGCGCAACATAAAACGACGGTCGAACCTTGCACGTATTCGGTTGCACTGCGCATAATATACGTTGGGGAATACACTCGTTTTATTATGCCGTACTTGGAGAAGGTCCAATGCAATACTGAACAATGTGCACGCTGTACAGGGTGCGAGTGAAAGTTTTAAAAACGTGTTGGACCATCTTAAATTACGTGGGTGTTTATGTGTGAACGTGGGTTGTGTGTGTGTGTGTACGATACACGGCAAGTATAAACATTAAACGTTAAATTCTAAACTCGTGGAACGATGCCATTACGATTGTCGCACGATATATTTTATTGATCGTCACAAATCTCGAGATAATCGTCGCGGCCGATAATATACAGGCTCACGTATATCCTCCGTCCTCCCTCCTCTGCTGCAGGACCGCCACTCGAGACCCTCTCGACGGTGGACGTGTGTCGTGGATATGGCTGAAGCTGGCCGTAAAAATAGATACGTTTTACCGTTATACTCGGCGCAATCATATATTATATAATATGATCGAAACGTCCCTGAACTTTGAGGGCGTAGACGCGAGTGGCGCGGTGGTAGAGCATGCAGTACGTGATGCCGTCTGGGCTCTGGACACTCCCTCCTCCGCTCTACGGACGTTCTTTTTCTTTTCGAACAAATACATTTTTTTTTTCTGCTGTACATCATATCGCGATCGATTAACATATTTTTTTACCTCACCAGCGGCTATCCAAAGGATTATATTACCGCATATAGGGGAAGATCGAGTCACATCGTTATAGGATGGCTTACACTTTTTAACACGGTTTATATACCGTGGTACCGGACGTGTTTACACTGTACTTGGATATTTTCGGCCGGTCGGAAACTCGCGTAAGCCTCGGTTTCCGATTATCTTCCGCCCCTACCGCGCCGCGTGAAAACGAAATCCTCATCCGGCACGTATAATATATAATATAGTGACCGCGCAGCACCGCAAGTTCCTGAACAAATGATTACGTGGTAATGGTCAAAGCGCGTGTCTGGAGCCGGTTAAGGTATTACATTGCCGATGCGGCTGCGGAGAATTAAGTGCGATTCGCGCACGTCGATAATATATATATATATATATATAAATTCCCGTACACGGTGTCCACTACTACGCGCAATGTGTGTAGAACGTTCGGAAGCTCAGTAGGTATGACGATAGCGGGTGAGAGTTCCGGGGTGACCGAGTATCGAACCGAATTTAATAAAAGTTGAAAATACGTTGTATAATTTTGTCCAACTCAACCGCAACCCCGTTGTAGATGTTTGCGAAGAAATGATCGTCCGATGTTGCGGGGGGGGGATGGTTTCTTAGTCCGGTCGTCGATTTAAATATGACTGCTGTACAGCTGCACTACGACGGAAAAAAATCAACAGTTTTTAGTAATTTCGTTTAACCCGTGTGAGGTATATTGCGGTAATCCTAGTGCGGTACGCACAACATAACGCGATACTTTACATTCGATATTACTGTTATTCTTGTTATTTCTTTTCAATCGAGAGCAACAAGGCTTCAACGTGGTCTTACATCGTGCTACGTACTTATTCTCTCTCCGACCGTTTGCGCGATCGTATAATTATAACGCGATCTTCGCCGCGCGCACAACAACGGTTCGCGAACTTTCACTACAACTATACGCGTACCCCCACACACACGAGACGCTATTGTAATGCGACGGGATACGTGCGCGTGTATCGGTGCATCATCACTCCGTCCGCTCGCCGTACACCTACTCGCACGCCCGACCGAGTTTTTAATTAGATTTCACGGACAAAGTTCGCGTGCCGTATAAAACTCTGACGTAGGCATACCTACCCACCCGTGTATACTGTATATATATATATGTATTATACGGACACGTGCATGTATATACACACGCGCACGCCTTTTGGGAAGAAAAACTTTTGTCGCAGCGGCCAAGGGCGGTGACCAAGACGTCAGGTGATCACTGCACCGTTATACACTGGTATAACGCGACACACGCCCGCTGCAGTGGTAGGTTTCCGCGGAGGTATTACACGTGTACGCGACATTTACGTATCCGTTCGCTCCTGTGGCCGCCGCGGAAATGATTGATTTTCTTCCGTTTCGTATCGTTTTTTTCCGAAAAGCCATTTCCAAATGTGCTATTACTTGTTCACCCCGCAATAGTTCGTATACTATATATTTTTCCACCTACAATATAATATAATGTATACGGTTTATTTTACAACACAAAAGATTTCATAAAATAATGATTAATTTATATAATGCGATTACATAAAGACTTAAAACAGCGACGGCTTAATCTCTATCGAGTACCCGTCGGCTTTCCTTTCCGCAGTTCTTATCAATAACCTTCTCGAGGAGAGACCTTCTTATAAACGTTATCCTTTAACTCACAGCTTTATGCGATTTACGAGCTGCTTTATAATGCATTCTTTCTCTAAACCCTAATTCATGTCTAGTCATTACGGACTAATAACCTAGCTTCTTGCCTACTTGTCTTGTGCCCATTTTCTCTCCTGAATTCCTCGTCAATATGTTCGAACCTTTTTCACCACTCGTATCTTATTTTAACATTTATATAGGCTCTAGGTAACGTTGACAAACTACAAAACAATTGATCGGCCCCTAAAGTTTCTAAACGGTATAAACATTATCTACGTCAGACATCAAGTCTTGAACCTAGTTAAATAGTTCTTGGTGTAACCCCGACTTCTTTTATGATACACTTTAGGACACACATAATTAACCACTTTGGTATTAAATTATATTAAAAATGTACCTTCTCTGAATGATTGAGTATAAATTTTAAATTTTAAAATATTAAGAATAGCTTGAATTATTACGTCATGGCGTATAGAATATAGTATCATAAAATATGTATTGTTAGCCTGTTAAAAAGGTTATTCAACTATGGATTATCATCCAAAAATATGAAAAAAGTAATTGAGAACTTAACACTACAGAAATTGGCCAAAATGGATCAATGTGGTAATTTTTAGTTTTGAAATTCGATATGATAACGGAATAAGAAAAATAAGTTTAAGGTCTTACATTTATAAAAAAGTTTCGAACATTATAGTGTCAGCCGTAGCCGTTAAATCTAGCCTAGAGTCCGTAGAAAATGTAAAGTAAGTAAAACTATATGTGATGTGAATGTAAAAAAAAATGTCAGAATTATATTTACGAAAGAAAAATTTTTTGCTCTCTTGTTCTTTGTCACCTTCAGACTTTATAATCGAAGATGAAGTTATATTACGCTTGGTATTTGAGTACTAAACGGTCGAACGTTTTTCATCGAGATCTTGAATATAATGATTACTCTTCCGATGGAAATTATTATTAAAAACATTTTTATTTTATTGGACTCTACTTAGTGCGATAATTAAAATTTTCGATATTGTGTTTCCACTGAGAATCGTGTGCGTATTGCGACCTAATATACCAGACTGTATAATTATATACTACAGTTGTACAATATGAAGACACCTTTCAATGTACTCCCAATTTTGAGTCTGTAAAGAAAACTTATGATTTAGAGGCGATAAAATGAAACAATAGAGTATCTGTATTGTATATTATACAACAATTATTAACAAATTAAATATCTTTCAAAATAGTCTTGAATAAACTTTCGTAAAGTTTACCGCAACCATATACACATAGTCATGTTATAAGGATAACTAACGATACTGATGTTACGTCTTGTGTTGTGTTCTACCAAATTCATGGATTCAACTGAAAATAAAAATTAAATTAACCTGATGTGGAATTATTTCAAATTAACTAGTTATTTAATGGCCAAGAAAAATAAATCATTAAACGATGATGTTTCCTTAGACAAATGGATGGAATTAAATAATTGATCACTTATGATCAAGTAAACATAAACATAATCTACATTAAGTAGTTATAAATAGCATTTAAAATGTGAATAAATTTATAAATATTTAAATAAAGTAATAAAAATAATAATCATTCATAAAGTCTATACGCATAATTACGGTTTGATACTCTGTAAATATAACTATAACTTTATTAGATTATTAAACCAAAAAAAATCAAATTCCAAAAACTTTTTTAACACACCTTTATGTTCAAAATTATTTCAATTCTTAATACAAACAAATTTCGATAACAGTGAAATAATAGGCATGCACAAATGAGATGTATTCATAATATTCATAGATATTCATGTATTGAAATAACAAATTTTGAAAATGTAACAATATTTACTTTATATATTTTATTGTTACATATTTCTACGAAAACACATTTGCTTAGAGATACTTGAACTATGGTTTTTGAGAGTCTTTAAAATATTGCATAAACATAATATATGAGTCTGTATTTACACAATTAACATTATCCAGTTTGAAAATAAAAATTTTGAATTTAATACATTTGTAATAAAAAGAAAAGATTAACATAATTGTATGTTTATAAAGCAATCAGACATGTTATTGAAACTTTAATGTAATTGATAATGTATAAATGTAACTAAATTGTATAAACTATTCTAATTTTCTATAATATTTGTATTAAAATGATGTGTTGTTAATCTTGAGGTAGATTAAACAACAGAAAACCTCAACACAAACTTACCTACTTATTATATAAAAACAAAACGAAAGCACTTGAGAAAAATTTGGTACCAATGTTCAAAGTTTTTATAACAATACTAGGAAAATCGAAGAACCTATCTAAAGAACGTTCCACTTAAACTTTCGATGTAATAAGATACTGAATGACACTTTTAAATTTAAGTGCAGTTTGACTTCCTAAGACATTGTTTGTGAAGAAAAACATCACTCTACAAGCAACATATGCCTAAGAATTTAGGAGTATCCTGACTATAATAATTATTTAATTTAAATAACATAAATTCAAAATACATATAAACGCATAATTTCTAGTTTTAGTAAAATAATTAAAATAACAACCCACATAGTTTTATCTTTCGGCGGACATTCTTTTATAGATGTATTCGTGATGCAAGAGAATTTCAAATATTTTATCGCCAAATAATTAAAACAATTAGTCAATGTCGAAATTTCAATATGCACAATTTAATAGGTTAGGTATCTTGTTTATTTTAACAGATCGTGCATCGTAATGGCCAGGTTATATTTAACTAAAATGAGCTTGGATCTTGTCGTTTTGCGTGTCAAAAATTCGAGTTATTTTACTTCAAGCAAAGTGTAAACTCGTCAGTTAACCGATTCCATATAATAGTCATAAATACATAATGTAGCTTCTATACAATTAAACAGGGATGATATAATGGAAAAAAATGCCGAAATAATATTATTTTAACAGCCGTAATTTAACTAGGTTTAACGCCGAACACACGTGGACTACTGCGTTGGCCGTTATATAATGACTTTAGCCCCGGCGCACACATACACGTTCATGCATTAAGTTACATGCACACTCGTTAACCAACTTTCATCATTAATCATACCCACAGATTAATTGTCTGCAAATGCTAGCATTTATAAATTGCATAAACTAAATGTATCTCTGAACAGAGAAAAAAAATTAAAGAAAACAATTATCTTAATGCTCAACTGTCTCCGTAGTTTACCGAGTTTAGATAATATACCTTACAACATCCTACCTACAACGATTATACCTCTTTCAAGGCTTTTTTTTCTTTTGTTTTCGTTTATTGATTTTTGTTTTTAAAGTATAATATCTCGGACGCGTTGGGCGATGATTCGGTCATTCGCCGTATAACCTAACCTGACCTAACGGTGGTTACCGGGTTTGAACCGCCGACTGTGCGTTAAATACAGCTACCTTATCCCGCTCGATAAATTATTAAAATCAAGCCTTATATATATATAAAGAAAAGACCAGTATGGAATAATCTTCGGACCCGTGAGTTCAAGAAAATTTTATAAAAGTAGTCACGAGTATTTTGGTATTTTATTCTTTTTGCAGATTTATTTTATTTCAACAATTAGCTGGTAAAAAATAAATATTTTTTGAAATCTCTAAAATTCATTTTTTTTATTAATAATAATTCTTTCACAAAATATCCAAATTATTAAATCTTGTGCATTTTATGATTTTATCCTATAATTTCATTTGTACCTCACGGCGAACATGAATGGACAAATAATCGCGTATTTCATTCCATTTATTATACTATTAATTTAGTAATACTTCAATTATACATCAACTTAAAGTGTGCGGGGAACAAATTCCACAATGATGTATTATTTATATATATACGATACTCGTAATTATAATTTTTATGTTTCTTAAATTTTTTTGTAAAATATCGATAAGATAATTTTTGTTCGAAAAATTATCTTATAGGTATATTAATTTAAAAAATCCTTAATCGCAATTATTTTTATAAACCTTTAAATTTTTGATTCTAAATTTTATCACACCCTAACCCTATATGTCACCCTTATTAATATTTTTTTTGTCAGTATTGAGTGTATTCATATCGACTCAATCCCTTTGAAGTGAATGAAAAGCGTATTTGATAATGTAAATCATGCAATAATGCATTTTTGAAATAAATTGCCAATACCTTTTATCACTAATATTTTATAAGTGCAGAATGAAATAATAATTAACTTCAACATTCAACCAACTATTTTCAAATAATAAATTTGCGATTCATTATCAACAAAATAATTTTATTTTTATAAGATATTATATGCACAACCTATGCCCTAGGACACAATAAGAGTGTGATCATTTATAAATACACATGATACAGTATGATAAAAAAGCCACTCAGTCACAAAGTGACACTCTGTCCGTTGTTAAATTGAATTATTTTTGTTTTAATATTTTCATTTCAACTGTTAAGACGGTCTGTTGACTAGTTCCTTTTAAGGCACTCCGCTGGGTTTCTAGGAATTGATAGTGTGGCTTGGTTAGATATACGAGAGTGCAAGAAATTAAGATTGAAAATGGAGTTTAAATGGTATCTTTTAAAATAGGCAATAGTTTCTTCGTAAACGATCTTGATTTTTAAATCACAACAGAGATATAAGTTGGAAATATACGGTAGGCCGTTAGAGATTTTACGTGGGCTTATATGTTTTGGTGAGTTTGAATTTTATCCGAGTTTGATTTTTTTGCATCACCCCAGAATTGGAGGCCAAAGGTATTGACGAAATTATGAAAACATATTACACATGTGTAATATAATATGATGGTAATTGTTTATTATTTCAATATTGTTCTCTACATGTAAGCTGTATCGCACTGAACAGTGGGTGTAAAATATTATAATATAATAATATATATTACGTACCAATATTGCGTTGCTACTCTTTCGTTACGTTCATATATACGTTCTCGTGTAAGTAACGTACGGTGGCCTAGATATGAATCATGTAAGCGAAGTTATCTCACCGATGATAGTTATAATAGTCAGCTATACAATTGCCCAGAGTGTTCACTGATTTCGATGTGGCAGGGGGTACTTAAGACGAGTTAATCCTGCCGAGACACCCCTTACATCGTGTACACCGGACACGTACATATATACATACTGCTGGATGTGAGATTATCACCGTCGAATCTTCCGGTTTTTGTGCGGCCGCGGCGTCGATGGTTTCTCGACACGAGACCACGTATAAAATTATGATAATATTTCGATTTTCCGGCGCGTGAACTGTTTTGAGCTTTACGGTTTTCGCACGGGTCTCCCACCGCGTAGGTCGCGAATATTGCAGTTCTTTCCCATATTAAAACTGTCGAACACCACTATATCGGGTCAAATACAGGTAACGGTCGACTTAAAGGCGCTTGGGGTCAAATAAGGTGATGTTGATACTGTTATATTATAATAAGTCCAATGAAATTGTATTTTTCCCCTCACAGTGCCGCACAGTGTCGTTCGAATGTATAGATGTACATTCAGATGTATAGGTGTAGTGAGCGTTGCCTAATGCACAATTAAAAATAAATATAATACCATGACCACTTTAAAATACATCCCGATTCGAATGATTATTCTTTAAACATACAATGTCGTTATGTCTTCAAAAAACATTAGCTATTATCTGTATACTTATTTAAATTGAGCTTATATTTTCATAGGTTGTTCTCAAACCTGGTGCTGTTCGACCATATCTGATTTTGACTCGAGTGCGGCTCGACTAAAATAAGTGCTTGGATTGGACATCCGGACCTCATACACATATAAAATAACACTACGCGCCATATCGACCGTATTGCATTTATAGTAAATTTATCGGACGATGAGAATATTTCTGACGCCGGAACGTAGGTATTGTGTTCGTACGCGAGACTGATTTCGCATTGTTCAAAATCAGTAAATTTTTGGGCGATTGTGCGCAGACGAAAAAAATTTTACGAAAGAAATTGTGTATTGTCTATTGCTTTGTTAAAATAAATCATTACTATTAATCTGCAGCGCTCCTGGTGATTTTCCCTTATTTATTTAAAGGTCTAAAAGTGCGAAGCGGAGAACAAATGCAATGAGGTGAAAAAAATACCTCAAACCGTCCCGCGTCCACAAAAATCTCAACCGGTACATTAACACGTAAGACTGCTGTCCCCTGCGAAACTATACAATGTGACCCCCGGGATCAAACATTGGACGATATCTCCTGGGTTAAAAGAAATAATTATATTCTGTTTTTAAGAGCAACACTGGAAAAAGACAATTCTGTTGACAATACTTTGGTAAACATAAGTGTATTATTAAAGAAAATAAAGATCAACTTTTTATTTTTTAGTTTTTGTGAAATTCGAAGATGGTCATTTTATAAGGCTTCTTTTTCTGCAAATTTCGACGGTTCAAAACTCGGTTTTCATTGGATCCATAATTTGAAATCATTTTTTCAGTTTACAAAGAAATAATGTAAATTATTTTTTAACTCGTCATTTTACCAATAAGACTTGCTGAAAATGTTATTATAATTTAAAATTGTGTAAATAGTACACTATTTTCTTGTAAGCCGGAAAAATAATTAAAAATCAAGAAGTTAATGAAAACTGAAAGTTGAACCGTCGAAACGTTAATTAAAGATAACTTCTTTAATAGTACACTCGTATTTACCAAGACATTTCGTCAACAAAATCGCCTTTGGTAGGAAAAAAAACAAAACAAAATTTGATTATCTCTGTTGACACGGAAGATATCGCTCTGCGTAAATCCCGATGGGACACCCTGTACGCTGTGTACGTAGCACGCGCATCCTTTGCCATCGTTGCAGCGGCGGACTCGGGACGCGGTTTCGACGACCAGAAAACTTCTCGACCGGCTCGCGCGCGGACCGGAAGGAGCGCTAAGAAACGTTCTCCGGCAAAGGTTGCGGTTTCGGCGGAGACCGACCACACCGTCGGCCGTAAGTCGGCACGCCATTAACACGAGTTGGACCGATTCCGTGCGAACAGACCAACCGCAAAACCGATGTAAACCGATGTTTTGCAGATATTGCGCGAGAGACTATTTGTTTATTTTTCCTTTTGTTTCGAACAACAACACGCGAGTCGGTCTGTTTTTACAAATCTCGAACAAACACCTCGGCGCGATCATGTCGGGCTGCACGCGCCGCCGTGCGATTCGCACGTACGTGTTTCGAACGCAACATTATTGCACATTATTATGGTATTACGTGTACAGCGATGCAAACACCGGAGAATAGTGCGATGGAACAACGCTCGCGACGATGATATTGCCGAAGAACGTTCCCGGGCCGACCACGCGGATCGAAGCTGTTGGCTTACGGAGATTTTAAGTGACAACTGACGACGCGAAAACATTTAAACGCGTTTAATTGAATATCGATTATTTTTTCCCCCGTCACAACACTTTTTTTATCGCAATACATTCATCTATACGTCACGTGTACAATTAGATAATATGTAAATTAAATTTGCCCCGCAAAATCAATTTCATGGTTCATCGATTCGTCATCGCGACCATGTGTGCTCAACCGAACACGAAAAATACAACAAAACACACTTAAAATGGGAACTTACGTGTAGCCTAGATATCCACCGTATTTTCGTTCGAATTGTATTAATTACCATTTACTATGTACGACCGACGATCGTTTTTGGTAAAGATATAATTAACATTGCAGATACTATTTTAACTATATAAATTACAAATAATATAGTACTTATGTTATGAAAAACAAAAATTTCTACAACCGTAAAGCGATTTACTCTACTCTGTGTACTCTCATACAAACAACCCTGTTGCTTTTCGCTCGAAATCGCACAAACATATGTAGCACCATTAATTGTATTATGAATCAATTTCAAATCATTTAAATATTGAAGTTGCTCACCACAACACTATGCTATAGTTGCTATGACAATTGATTTAATTAAATCGAAATAGGGGGTATACCGCGGTCTATCACAACACTGACAAAAACTATATTGACCGCTCAATATATTTTTGTCATGGTTTTAAATATGTATAAATCATTTAAAATGATTAAGGACATCTCGATTATCAAATTCAATTGTGTGAAAGTATAAGAATATAAGAAATAATCAATTAAATAAACAAAATTAACCATCGTAAATTTGTAACTATTTGTTAAAATGAAGTCCCAATAAGGAAAAATAAATAAATTTGATTATTCTTATGTTGATTTATAAATATTACATTTATTAAATACCTTTTATATCCCTAACATATCAAATCTACTTTATTTGACACAAACTCGTATTGTGTTAATCAAATTCCCATTTTATGTTACATAATTCAAAAATTTTATAATAATTATGAGCAATACATTAATTTTTACATCACAATTTATTATTTGGTAAAGAATTTTACATTATACCATTATTTATTACATACCAAGATTCAGGAAGACTGTGTGATTGTGTTACGCGTATTCTATAAAACTGGGTTTTTAGTTTTTTTATTGGTCAATAACTATTGTTGGGAAATTTTTAGACTGTGTTTGCTAATGCAATTTACACCATAGTACACGAATTTTACACCTCTCAAGGATAACACACATTTTTTTCTATGGATATTATATTTAAAATAAAAAAAATGTTAGGTATGAAATGAATAAGTAAATATGAAATAAAAATAATAATAATAGTAATGACTTAACAAAAAACGTTAGTAAGGTGTTATTTATTAGATATCAAGACCCCATAATTACCATACTTTCGAACTCCAGTATTCAGATAACAGTTCAGTTTTCAATAAAAAAAATAATTCTGAATGGATAATGATCGTTAAAATAATCTATAAAGTTACCGAAGTACTTTTATTAAAATTATAACATAAATAAATGTACTTAATAGGTTTTATTGAGTACCAACAAATAAAATAACCACAGTTTTTTGTTATTGTTTAAAACGAGTATAAGATATTATAAGTTTATAATTTAACTGAGTTAAAGCTATTATTGGAAACTCTTCAAAATGCTTGAAATATTAAAGCGTGATAAATTATTGTTTAAATACATATAAAATCGTTACTCTTTATACCTACGTTATAGAAAATTGCACATTACGCTAATAGTTTTTAATCGTAATTATGATTTAAACAAAATGAATGTACCATAATAATCTGATCTCATCTAGCAGTAGAACGAAATATATATCTTTCTGTTTCCGTCCAGTTAAAAAAAATAGCGAATATACACTTCACATTAATTTGATTTATAGATATTTATTACGGTTTACTATATAAGTGTTTTAATCACTTTTCAGTGTGTTTCAGCATTAATTTCAAATATATATACCATACCACGAGTTCAAGTGAGAACAATAATAATTGTTCAATAAAGAGAAAAAACTCTAAACATAATTACTTTCAAAGTAATTGACTACCGTATAAATAATTTAATATTTGTGTAAAATACGATTGTTTCTTCGAACAATTTTATTCAGCAAATATATACCAATTATTATAAAAACAATTCGGGTACAGTCTAATGCAAAGGGTATACAATAGTACAGAACACATATACCATATTATAAGTATTTTGCGGGCAAAGTATAAACACTTTCTCGCCACTGAACCTATCCGTACTTAACAGGAACATTCGATTTTTCGTTTTCATGCGTTCGAGAAGCATTCGGGTGAATCCGATTTTACTACCAGTTGGCGTTTACCAACGGAACCCAATGTATTGTAACACACCCGTCGATACATATAAACGTGTAATCTAGCATCGTATAGTGTCTATATTATATTATAGTCGTTTTTAAAACGTTATTTAATTTTGGAGTTATCATATTATCATCTTGATTTACTACCTCCATGTGAGTAAAACATATATTTTTCTGGGGTTTTATGTTTCATCGCGATTATTTTACAATTTACTTTAGTTAACGAGATAACACGTCCCAGGAGGATTGGTAAACCACACAATTCTTTAAAGCGATATCGCCATGAAGATTTTAAATTCAGGCAAATCGTATAATAATTAAACAACACATAACATACTCAAAGAGTGATTATAATGCCTAACATAGTATTAGAATAATCGATCAAATCTTCATCAACCATCACTATTATTATTTTTAGTCTATAGTTATTTAATTATTTACCGTCTATTGATTCATATGTATTCACAAATTTCCTTTTTTTTTTTTTGGTATTCATGATGCTTATTTCTTTTTATTCGATTTGTATAATCATTAGAATTTATAGAATTTAATTATTATGTGTTAACAGCTGCGCCGGAGCTTTGATGATTCCGTATTTAATTCGTCTTAATGATTTCAAATAATTTTGGTCAACTGTTTTTCTTGGAACAGAATTCGGTACAGTTTTTCGAACTAAGTTTCTTCGTTGATTATGACTATGTATAGTGTATACTAACTCACGGCGAAGTATAACTGAATAAATATCGTTATTTAAATGTAATATTTCGAGAAAGACACCTGCGGCGTTACGTGCACACCGTCACTTAAAACCGCCATTTATTTATTATTATTGGTAAAAAGTATACCTAGCTTAGACTTTAAATTTTACGTCACAGAAGTATAATGGAACTTTTATCCACTACAGGAAGCCCCTTAATCGACTGTTTTTAACCTAAGTGCAATTCGGGCATTATCTAATTTTGACCCGAGAGCAACTCAACCACTTAATTTTGCGTAAGAAGTGCAATTCTACCTTACCCATAAAAACATATATCTTATGTCTATGTCTTGTGCACTCATGTTGTCTAATAAATATAATATATAGGTAGGTACCCTTACATTGGACATATAAATTGTAAACGTCCCTAGATCTTATCGCGAATAATCTAAATCATTGTTTTGAAAAGGGTTTTTTTTTGTTTTCACTGGTTCTTCAACTTTATAATATATACTCTACCGTTTTAATTAATTAAATATATATAAGAATATTAATATCGAAAAACATGGTAATTTCTTTTTACTTAATACACATAATAATTTTATTATTTGAATCGTAATTTGTATGCAACAATTTAACATTACGTTTGTGTTTTATAGTTTTCTACGTAATACTAACATTTAACATAATATACATTTATTATGCGTGTCGGAAATTACAAAATATGTTTATATGTTCTAGACGAATATTTATTATGATGTCATCCTTAAGATGTGGTATGACATCATTTCATCAAGAAAATATAGTTTTGTCTAATATTAAATTGATTTATGATTGTAAAAATTGCAGAATTAAAATAATTTAATAAAATTTCGTTTCAGACAAATACAATACACTTATTGTACACGAGCTAATATAAATGTCAGGGGCTTCAACTGAACACTCTGCAATCCGTGACAATTTACACTGATCGTGAGAGTTGCGTGTAGCGTATAAAGTATATAATAATATCATGATGAACGATATCGCGACCATAACCTTTTGATGGAAAACTTACTTGTGGCAAAGGTTGAAACGGGCGAGTAAATCGGAAGATAGTATTATACGTGATATTTTATGATTTTTTCACCGACGTACGTGTGAAACCCGAACAGAAAACAATGAATATTGTTTACGAGCTGTAAACTTTACCGGTTACGTGCAAGCGATAATTTGTGCACGCACTTACACGCACTTCCAAAACACAGTACATAACGCGCTGTGTACGGTTGACCGTCACGTATAGGAAAAAGTTTTCGATTTCTATTTGAAAACGTCAATACAAGAAAACTTATTACGGTTATTGCGGGCATAAAAAAAAAATGGTCGACGAAATCAATTTCCATTTCCAAACACTGCCCGTCCAATTGTCGATGAAAAATTATGCCCCCACTAAGTATTCGTTTTTCGCTAATCACAGCCGAACGGTTGAATTCACGACAGACGGCCTAGCCCAATACACATGAATAATAATAGTAATTGATCTATATTGTACCGGTTGTCCCGGTGCACGGGCATAAGACAATGAACGCCGAGAGGTCGTAATATCGAGTTGACCGTAGGTCACGTGTATAGGGAAATTCCGGTATAATACGTCATAGAATATTATATACCGGGTGATTTTTAAATTGCCAATACATCAGAAAATATGACACCCAACAATGTTTTCCATTCAAACGATTGTATTCAATAATTTATTCCGTAGTTTCGATTGTCAACGAACTGCAACTTTTACAACGAATATCTTTTGCATTTTGAGTGACCACAAGAAAAACTGATCGGCAAACGTCGACATTCGGTATCTAGTTCATTGAGATCCGGGGAGCAGTGATCAGGAGAGCGTGGTCCATGTAAAATCTTTGAAACGTTACATGATTATTGTTATTGTGATGAACAAACCGTCGTTGGTCCGCAGACGTATGTCGTAGATTCCCGTACGTCGAGATTTTCAGAGAAACCTATACGCAAAAAAATCCCAATTGTTCCCAATTCATTAGAAATTCGAAATCCCACACGGTTCGACGGATACCGGATATACACATTAGGGTGTCCCTTATTTAATAATAGAAACAATTTTTTTCGATTTCACAATATATTATAAGTGCAAATCATGCGCTGTGCGTGCAGTCACGGAAATGCTGCGATAGTCGCGGATCGACGCGGAACAGCCGAGTGCATGTAGGTAGAGTGTGTTGCGCGCGGTCACGAGTGTCTCGGAGCCACCCTGTACATTGTCGTCGTTATTATGCGCTAGCTCGTGACCCGTAAAGCGAACGTGTATGACGACGACGAGCGAAAAAAAAAAGAGAAAAAAAAGGCCCGCGTACAGCAATAGAAGTCGGTACAGTCGACGCGTGCATATCCATTCGCGTATATACCAACAGTATTTTTTTCACTCCCTCCCCCTCCCCCCCCCCCTCTCGGGACACGTTCGCCAATAATATCGAAATGCGCCAGACACCGTCCTCGCAGGTCCGATGCAATATTAAAATACGCCGTTAAATCGCCGTTTTTTCACGTCCATCTCGCAAAACCGTATATATTATCGTAAAATATTTATCAAAACCTACATGCGCGCGTATCGTATCGTGCGATGATGATGTTGATGATGATGATGTTCACCCGATGCCCACTTGTGAGTATATAATCTTAATATATTTACCAAGGCGAGTACCTCCCGTATTACTACTCGCCGTTGCGATGGGTTTCGCGTATAACGGTCTATATCATTTTAAATGATTCATTTATACGTACGCACAGTTCGTATATGTGTGTGCGTGCGTGTGTGTGTGTGTGTGTGTATTACGTATATACGCATATCACGTATTATGTAAATATATAGCTATTAGTCGTTCGAAAACGAAATTTAATCGATTTACAACAGCAATGATGCCCGTGAAATCAGTCGCCGTCGTCGTACACTCGCAGCCGCATCGGATAACCGTCATTGTCGCAAACGATTTTCCCGCTGCTGCACCACCGGCATAAACCGCTATAAACGTACCGCCACCTACCTTATATATAAATATTTATTATATATATTATAATATACGTCATGCAGTGCAGCAACAACGCGAAAATCGTTATCGTCCGCGGACGCCGCCAGCATCAGTAATCCTATGGCCGACTCGGGTAACGTAACCGTGTTTTTTTTGTTTCACTCTTCCCCCTCGTCCCTACCCAAATAAGTGTTTGTTACTGTACGCGAAAATAAAATTCCAAATCGGTCGTTTTACCAGGTATATCAGTCCGTACACACAAGATGGTTTTTTAACCATGCACACCCCTTTCTTGGCCGTAAAAATGCTTAATTTTGATTTTTTTCGTTTTTTTTTATGTTCAAGTTACCATACAGTCTATGTTTTCTATACATTTTTTTTCCATGCCAAATCAAGAGAGTCCTGTGATTGCGCAAATTTTGTTTTTTCAAATGCGAGCGCTATATTTTTTATCCAACATATTATTCAGTTAATTTTTCTTGAATTTTTGATGTAACATAGTTAAAATTCGGACCAATATACTTTTGGAATTATTCAAATTGAAAATTGCGCATGAAAAGTATAAAATTCGCGTTATCTCGAATCGGTAACAATTAGCGATTACATTTAATTACAAATAATATCATAGTATCAGGTATCAAGACTGTTTCCCTTAATACTGAAATTAGAATAATTCAAAAACTACTCGTTCGAACTTTGATTTTGAATTTCGATACATCAAAATTCACAGAAAAGGTATAAAAAAATGCAAATTTAAACAATTTTACGGCCAAAAAAAAGGGATGAGCGTGATTAAAAAATCACCTTGTATGTAAATGAGAAATGGTATTTTGTTGGTCACGGGTAATGTCCGAAACCATACTTGTGCAATCGTCATGCGGCTTTGATAGAGACTACTCGTATATATTGCGAAAATGGTTTTTGAGGCATAAAATCAATATTATATCCTCCAAGTATTAATTGAGTTGTTATAGTTTATATTTTTAACACGTTCAATGCCGGTGGTATTTTACGGCAAATTATTGTAATAAGAATAATAAGCACATGCGGTTTTGCTATGGGGACGATGATGTAATATAAATAATCTTTCAAAATGGTGAAGAAAAATACAAATCTTAGTCGTTCTCCTGCGGTTGCCCAAATACAGCGTATTTGTAGAGAAAATCGGAGTACCGATGACAGAAACGTTCGTAATGTTTTCGAATGTAATATTATGCGGCAACAATACCATTACAATAATTCATAAAACTACTATCAGTATTTGTGTTGAATTATTTTTTTTTTTTGTAGCTTCAAGTGAAAATGAAAATGCGTTCTATTCATTTGTGTCTTAACAATAAACGATTAGGCAACTGGGGCGAAGCCGGGTGAATCAGCTAGTATTATCATGCACGCTAGATATTTCCTGCGCGGTGCATAATAATGTATAGGCATATAGTTATGTATAGGTACGCGGAACGAGTATACCGGAATTGGAAATCGTAACGGATCGGTGTAACTCGCGAGTAGTGCGTGATCTCGTCTGAATAAAACGAAAAAAAAATATAAAAAACCGTTTGTCGAAATAAGAAATGTGTGGGAGTACAAATGTTATACATATTACAGTGACCGGCAGGACGGCGGAAAAATAAAGTTTTCTCCGTGAAGCACGGCTCCGGCGTTATTTAGGCGACGGTTGACAAAAATCTCATTTGATTTTAATTATTTTGTTTGGTAATTTGTTTTCTTTATATGCTCGAAACCCCCGAAAAATTTAATCCCACAACGCAAAATACATTTTAAAAAAACCCAATTTGAATTCATATTTATACTTATTTCGAAAATCAATTGTTTTTCATTTTTCAATAATATTTTATCGAGAATAATTAACATTTTAATCGATCCATTGAATAAAATTTAAATTTTTATTTGGTTCTCGTCGTGGTCGGCTACCTAATTTTATAAGATAAAACTTTAGTAGGTAATCATGAAAACGTAAAATATTTATTATTGATAATAACTATTTTCTTATTCTCTGTGCACCGCGGAAAATCCATACATTTCAATCGAAAAGAAATATCGATGTAAATTACGAACAAATCGAATTATTAATACTGAATTAATTATTGTTGTGAAATCACAATTGAAAATTAACTTACGGTTTGAAACTAAAAATTGATTTATTCATTATACCGATTTATTTTAAAATTGAACGTCAATATTTGTTCCGAAATTATGACCTTTTCCGATTATAAATATTGTTTGCAAATAATAGAAGATTTATTTTATTCCCAATAATACATTTTAATATAAACACGCGCATGTACATCGCAAAGTTTCATTTGAATAACCCAGATTTAAGCGAGTCGTGTTGGAGTCAGCAGATGGAGTCAAGTACTAATTGTTTCAAATAGATATTTAGAATGAAACAATAATGTATGCGCGGTGGCGTGGTACTTGGATATAGGATATATCTTACTTGCAGTGATACGGCTAAATTAATTAATACATTATAGTCCAACAGCATCAGCTATAATATGTGAATTGGCACTAAACTCGACGAGATGATGTTCATTTCAAATATGGTTGCTGAAACTTGACTGGTGGTTTTCATCTGTACCGGGTGAGAGTTCAAATGTTTCGAAATAGTACGCAAATCATCATATGTTTATTATATGTTAAGAAAATCGTGACGTAAGATACATAAGTGACGAAACTATAAAAATTGATCTTTACAGCTGTAAAATATAAAAGTTGAATGGGCCATTGCCCATGCACCACTGTGTCGTATGTTTCACCTAACGAAGGATCATTTACTCGTAATTCAGAAATAGAACTTAGTCTTACTATAATATAGTGTTCACAATTTAGACATTTTAGGTGTATTCTGAAAGTGATAAAATATTGTTATAATAATTTCATAAAAAACTTTTAAGTTACATTAAATAAATATATTTTTATAAATTTTAAATTATAAATATATTTTTACTCGTGGTTATTTTGTTAAAAACAGTTACGGATAGTTACGGTAAATTGTATAGTTTTCTCATCATTTAGGAACACCACTGAAAAAAATTTCAAGTATTTTCTATATGATTTCATTCAAATATCAATTAGCATCCTCTATTCAATTTCTGATAGATTGCTGTATTTATTATTCACATTTTAAGATACTATTTCTAGCTTCTACTCGAAAATGGGTCTCATTCGTAATAAATTAATACATTTTGTTTAACCGCTTCCCTAAGTAATTTTTCAATTTTACAATAATGATAATCTTATATTTTAAAATCATTGTTTTTAATTAAAATACAAAATAAACCTTTTCCTTCTCTTGTCTATAATAGGGCGTTCGAATTACTTAAAATAATAAGTAGTTGTATTAACTCATAATTAATATACACTATGTATGTAATTTGATTATTAAGTTTATAAATGATTTATCAATAACAACATATTTAAATTCATAATGCTTTACTTACACGCTTTTTGCTATAAAAGTGTATTATTATATTAAATGTAATGTCGGATGAAAATAATTGTATTTATTTATATTTTACAAACACGCATATAAATTTTAAATATATTTGCTTGACTGTGTACATTTACTTTCTGTTACACAAACTCACGCGCACGCACACCACCGTGTACAGTGTACAGTGTACACACGTAATAACGCCAAACATATGAGTGTAAAAAACTATTCTACATTTCTACCTCTATCAATATTTTCAACTTGTACTGCACTTGTAAATTTAGTAATATAGTCATCAAATAGTCACACCTTTCAGTCTTGTTTTCATTACAATCATAATTATTCTGTTATTTCCCAAGGTCAAAAACAGTCCTTCAAAGACGTATGGAGTCCATTGAATCGGAGGAATATTTTCTTTGTAGTCTGTTGTTTTCAATGTTTTCAATCTATTTTATTTCTGACAATAATATACATCTTCATTTTCCGTTTATAATTGATCAAAATGTACGCTGAAGAGTTTGAAAGAGAAAATATAAGTGACCCACGAATGTTCATACTAATTTCACATTAGTTGGTTTTTAATTGCGAAACAACATATCACAGATAGTTTATGTAAGCAAACATATCACAAATGTATGAATGACATTAATTTATTATTTAGACATATAAAATAACAAAATTGTAATATGTACTATATAATAGTCATTACAATCATTACATTATAGATTAAAGTGTTGTATTTTTATTATGTAATGTTTAATTTTTGATTGATTCAATATCATAAGTACAATTGTGCTTTATCAGTGGTAACAATGTCCCGACTGGTTAATTAATATTATTATTTAATATATAGGTAAACAATATAACACGATTACGGGTTTTAATTTAATTTTAAAATAGTTTAAATCCTGTTTTATTTCAGAAGATACCACAGAATTATAACATTTAAATTATTTTTAAATTTTCTTTAAAACTGTTATACGACTCAACGATGATGATAAAATAAATTTTAATCAAGCTATTCTTAAGGTTAAATAATTATTATATGTTATGCATATCGAACTTTATCTCGTAGCTGTAACTGGTTCATACTTGTATTATATAGTAATTCGACTAGTCAAAATCAAAAGAAAAAAAAATCGATTTTAACAACAAGGCAATAAATTTAGTTCACGGACATACGTATTAAGGTTTTTTTTGAAACTCTAAGCAACACGTACCTAAGTTCACTGGTACGCTATACATCCAAATATACAGATTAAAAATAAAATCTGTTATGTAAAAACTTATGTAAACACAATGAACATTATTATTATTTATAGGTATAGGAAAAAAAATATGAATTTGCGTGATTCATACTTAGTTTAATACGAATTAAAAAAGACATTGATATTAAATAATATGATATTTATTAATCGCAGATGTATCATAGTAAACAAAGTCGTATTAATAATAAACATGTACAAATATAGAACTTTAATTCGAGTTGTGTAGTTGTTTACCTATAATTTTGCTTAAAACTCGCTGTACTATGAAATCGCACCTATTACCATTCACGATTAGCATAATAACTCAATTCCAACATTTGTAAATAGTTCTACAATTAAAAATGCCATCGAACAAGAAACAAATGTATACTTAATACGAATTTCTATACTCGTTATTTTAATTATTCATGATCAAAAAATGTCAACTCCGGTTTTACTGACTTCTGGAATACTGAAGCAATCAATTGATTATTCTTTTTAAGTATTGCAAAACACCTGGAATAAAACTAGTTGAGTCATGCCTACCCCAAAAGATAAATGTTTATTTTATATATTATACGAGTATATATAATGCTGAAATTATATCATATTTTAACAATAATTTTAGATCATTGCTTGAGAAACAAGTAACGCAGAGACCACTTTTATAATAAATGAAATTAATATTAGTACAAATTATTTTTGGTATAATTTTCGATTTTCTTAAAGATTATGCTATAAAAAATTACACCGAATGTATTTTTATGTTCCACGTTAGCAGCTCTATTTCTTTTAAAATGTCTTGACATAGTTGAAACAGGAAGAGTTTTATTTTAACACATTACATTTACGCAAATATACGTTAGTAAGAATAATTTAATTTACTTTTGTATGTGTAAGTATTATGCATTTATTAACATCAATCTCGTGTGAAAATAAGCTTAGCTAAAGGCGCAGGAACTATTTTTCACATGGAGGCAAATGACAATATTATTATGGTTGAAAAAAATGGTGGCGTATAAATTGTGGTTGTATTATATATTTACAGAGAATATAATTGAAAAATATATTCCAGAAAAAATGTATTATAACAAAATAAACTTAAATGTAAAGAAGAATTTTTGATTTTTACAATATAAAAAAACGAACGAAACCCCTAAGGTCAGATGAGGTATATAGGTGGGTCTTTTAAACTATAGAAACCAATGTACCATTGCTCTCGAAAAAACGATTCTGATCAGCTATGCTTATTAAATAAGATTATATAAATATATATATAAAATAATAAATAATAAATATATATATATTTTTTTTTAATTCGGCAATAGTTTATAAGTTTTAAGTATAAAAATTATACATTGGAATTTTCACAGCTTAAATTTTAGTGGAACAGATATAATTATGACGCTCTCCTCATATTCCTCCGACCAGCAGCTTGATATCCGCTATCCGGCCGTCGCGGGCACGTCGATGATTTCCACTCTGGCATAGAACATCCATGAGACGTCATAACACATTAAGTTGGTGGACGGGGACCCCTTGATGGTTTTGAGTACCACGGACTTCGTCACATTTTCCCAGGGATGCTCGTCATAAAAAAATATCATAATTTGATAATCTCTAGTAACACGGAAGATATCACTCTCTATAAATCCCGTCGGGACACCCTGTATATTAAACAAGTTTCCTGAAGTACTACTCGATATGAAAATGTCAATGTATTGAAATCCAAAGTTAGGTACGTATACTATAAGAGGTCGGGTGCATCAATTTCAATTTTTAAAGATTGTTGATATAGTATACTATACTAGTAAAATCAAATATCTTAATAAAGTCGGCTTATAAGTTTTATAAATAACGTTTTAAATGTTTCATGTTTTTCTCAATTGACCGGCAAACTGTTGATAAATTCAGAAATTGTCTCCCCAAAGTACCAACTGGAAGAAATTTTCTTTCGGAAAAGTGCTTTGTTTTTATACATTGGAGCAATTACTCAGG
Organism: Periphyllus acericola; assembly: GCA_949715065.1. Taxonomy (NCBI): domain Eukaryota; kingdom Metazoa; phylum Arthropoda; class Insecta; order Hemiptera; family Aphididae; genus Periphyllus; species Periphyllus acericola. The sequence goes on along the minus strand of OX454270.1, from coordinate 20,883,968 downwards.
TCGAAATTGTGTACAGACAAAAAAATACTCATCATGATAATACCAATACGTTCCTCGTTTCACTCGGAATCTTAAATTGACTATTTAACAACAGAAAAACACGTAAAAATACATTTTATTTAAGTTATTTTACATTATTATTTATACAAATAATGATATAAAGAAAGGTAAAGGTATCAGTTATTAAAATGTTCATTTTTTCATGAATAGTGGCACGTGATGCACAGGTCAAAGGTTTATACATTTTCTAATTTGACGAATTAAAGTGATTAGGTTGCAATGCGAGTATACTATAACTGTTATCATATGAATGAAAAAAAAACTCTTTACAGACGTACAGGCCATCGGTGTAGCGTGTTTGTATGGCAAGCACACAGAGTGAGAACGCTGTCACCCATTCTTTTTACAGATCAAGGTTAAAACTTGACAGATATTTTCAATTTAAACTATGCGAGAATGTGGGACTTTGCTTTATCCTGCATAGGTATGAGGGAAAAATCCAAGTGAAAACAGCTTTTTAGCTGATTTTACAACAAGACAGCCACAGAAATATAAAAAAAATAAGGTAGTTTTATATCCGACGAGTACATACGCGTATATTTTACATTACTATTTTAAGCACCAGAAGGGCGACAACGGGACGTCTATAGAGACGAAAAAAAAAACTAAACAAACAATGCAGTCCATTCTTAATTATGATTTATTTATATGCTGTTTTCAATGCCCGGTAATAGACATTATATATAATACACATGTTATTTACTTTCTCAATTGATAACCTTAAAATAACAAAAAAAAATCAATAACAAGAAAAACGAACGTTTTTAAATATTGTAAATTAATAATATCAACGTTGCGCGAAGTATTGAATTAAAGTGGGCTAATACAACATGAATTATTTTTCGTTGTGCTGAAACTTTTAAATATACAAAGAAATTAATTTTCTTCTTGCTGGAATGTGTTTAATTTCCCATGCTCGATTATATTTTTCACGCATAGAGAGCCGAGTGAGTTCTTTCGTTGATAAGTACGTTATAGCAAGTTGAAACGGGATAAATTTATAAACAGTAACAATAATATAAAGTGTAATAATTTATTAGTACAACATGTCTTGAACACATGATATTTGTTAGTATCCGTATGACATATAATTTATTATATTAACTGTAAATTATATATGTCTTTATCCGTCTGTCTGGATACCAATTGAAAAATACCATGTTGATTTAATAAAAATACATTTTGTAGTTCGTTTCAATTACCACATTTTAAAAAATATATAGTGTTAATCCAACAAGCAACAGGGGGAAATAATTATGTTTTTATTAGTATCTGAGCTGACACGACAATATTTTTCGGTTTACACAATACATCATGTAGTAATAGATCCGATTTTGTTATTCGTCTCACACCCGTACGTTTTAAGTGAAATCTAAGTTTGGGTATATTTTATAGAGTTTACTGCACTCCGATCAATGTGTTCGCGTGCTTATTAATCGTTGGACTAGATCGGAATAAAAAAAAATACACATTTTAACTTCCTCGGGAGATTGAAAAAACTATAATATTTCATGCTCATTGTACACACATTTTCTTCTATTTTGTCTATTTAGATTGTGCACTGATAATGATAGTAGACGGTTTAAAACGTAGACGAAGATTTATTTTATTACTTTCAAAACGACATAAAATTTTCGATAAAATTTTATCATTTACGAGTTAATGGTCAATAATACAAACGTTTAAACTTTATTAGTTTGATATTTTTTTTCATTATTATCATCGCTTCTCCGTACAGCGAGATATGATGTGTAAAGATTTGGAAATTTAAACATAAACAATTCGTACCCGCGGAATTGTGTATAATATAGTATGTATTACTATATTATAATGTTCGACGCAGACGCGTTCTGAAATCATATACTGTATAATATGATTTACAGTCGTATAAATACATTGGATCAAATTACTTATATATAAGTTTATACGTAGTATGAATGTTATAGCTCAACAATATCTCCCAAAGTGCCTATACGGCCATACTTATTATTGTAGTCAGATGAAATAGTTTTTTTCTTCTTCTTAGAGGGCGCCATACCCCGCATGCGTCGTCTCCGTCCCGCAAACGTACAGCAAATCTGCGTTCAGTAGAACCGATTTTGTGTTGTCAGCTTCAACATAAGAGTAAACCGCCCAAACGCACAACTTAAAAGGAAGAACATTGACTGCGCCATGCCATAAGTTTTTTACAACATATTCAAACTTTCAAGCTAGCTATAATCTTTTACGCGCTGTAATATCGTACGTAATCGTGTAATTCTCTCAAAAACGTAAATACTGTAAAATACCTATGACATCGCACAGATAACTTTCTTCCCTTGACAACATGTCGGTTTACTCCAATACCCAACTAACAACAAAAATCGGTTCTACGGACGGCAGATTTATGTACGTTTGTACGGCGGAGTCCTCTTGGTGGACCAGCTAAATCGATACAACTGCAATAGGAGGTAGATCATAATTCACAGGGTCGGTGAAACGTAATGTGTACTCGTTACATTGTTGCGCACTGCGTGCACCATTGGAACGGTTAACACTTACTAGCTTACCGGCTCGTCGTTCACATGTCTCGCTCATCCCGTTAACTTGGCAGCGTACAGTTAGTTGAACGACGGAGACGTACGATGATGTACGAGCACGTGAAATATATTTCTATTAGCCGAATCGTTACGGCTGACGTATTAAACCATCGTGATTATCGTTTAATATTCATTAGCTTAAGCGCGTACACCACCACCGTGGACGGAATTACCCACCGCTGCAGTTCCGTACTAATCATCGTTTTATATATTTATCAAACAATAAATAACCTTTAATGAGTTTTCCATGATTTTGCAGTGGCCAAGCATATTTCTATTTTTGACCTTTAGGAAGAACAAGAGAATTCGACAAATATAAATATGAATATATGTATTTATAATGGTGTTAATTTAAACGGGGGCAGATTTTTCACATTAGTTGATGAATCAAGTGTTTAACGTTATAAAAAAGTTACACCGATTCTTCGCTTATGCGTGTACAATTATTTTTGTAATTTATTTTGGGATCGTATAGACGTAAACTGTTTTGTTTTTTATGTAAAACCGAACACGATTTTATTTGAGGTCAAACATTGGTCGCATATATATATATACAATATATATATATATATACATATAGCTTTTACTTTCATAGGACTTTTGAAATCTAACTTGGAAATCTTTTTTTACATAAGACCAACAACCCTGTCCCAAAAGCTGGTACGTGTTTTATGGAAAAAAAGGCTGCCGACTGCCCCTTACAACTTAATAGGATTAGATGTGGGTATAAATACTGCTCAAGCGAAACACGAAGCGATTTTTAACACGTAAACTCTACCGGAGTATTGCATGTCCCGGGTTATACGAACCCAAGACCACCAAATATACACACGATATTACTTGACGCAAAATTCAACGCATTATTGCGGCTTCACTCTGTAGATAACAACTGAAAAATACAATATTGTTCTTTCGAATTCTCCGTGAAACGTCATACGTCGAACGGATTGTAACAGTTATGTAAAACTATTGTTTTTTTCGTGTATTTTTCTAGATTTGTTTTAGTATCGTAGTCATGAAAAGCACACGATGACGTCGTTTTGTACAGTAATTTTTCTCGTAAATTTTGAAATAAATGGTTTTTATTCTATACGCAGTATATAAAGGATAAATTATAATTACAATTAGTTTAATTGATAAATAGTGGTCGATAAATTATATTACCTATTCACATGATAGAATGTACAGATCTATTATGTATTATAACATCTCAGTTTGAATTTATTTGGTTTTTGGTGAATAATTTATGATAATTTAAGGTAGAATACACTCTATATGTAGATATGATTAATTTTTGCTATCTGAATAAAATAAAATAATTTAATTATCATCTTTATATTTCTTAGTTGATGTTTCAATTGATAATTGAATTGTAACATTTTCCTTTTACTACCTGAAAAAGTGTTGATATTTAATCGATTTAACGGTATATTCATACAATGGATTTCGAATTTTGTTCATAATACAACGGAAATACGCCGGTTAATGACAATTGCATTTTTCATTTCGGCAGATCGCGTATATCATTAGTGCACACCTTAGAACTTAAAAACTAATTTATAATCTTGACGAACCATCGAATTATGATTTCAACAAAATTACTAATCGGTAAAATATATAAATCTTAATAAATTATTGTTTTACAGTCAAAACAAATTTCTCGGTCACATAATTATTTAGTTAATAATTTATAATCTTGGTTGATGCTATATATTATATAGTATTAGTAATAATACATTTTTACGTGAAATAGTATCCTATAACCTATCCTATTACGTATAGCACTCCAAATATGTATAGTTTAATCAGGAATCAATTTATTATGTTAGATGAAACTAGAATTGTTGCATTTTTTTTTTTCAAAAGTATAACATATTTTTTAAAATAAGCGTATGACATGACTATCGAAAGATAAATATACTTGCAATTGTAAACAGTAACTGAAGTGTATCGCAATTTTGTGTCTATAGTGTAGTATCCCGGAAATAAGTGTGTTTTTCTTTCAGTAAACACTTATTTTTTTTTTTTTGAAAGAAGGATTTTTTCAAGACTTTTAAACAAGGAATTCAATATACGAACTTTATATATTTTAAAGAAGTATAATTTTTATGTTTTTCGCGTCTACTTAAAGAATATAGTGGATAACTTTAAAAAAAATGTGTTTTTAGAGCCAGAACCGATTACATGATGTATGATTGTGATTATAAAACTTATAGTCTAATAGAGACTTTACTTTTCAACCAAACATTAATTGTAATATTTTATAGAATATATAGTTAATTTTTTCATTGGCATATACTCTATACACTTTCAGTCTCCGTGGTTTAAATAATTTACAGAATACCTTATAAGTTATAATATTCAGGTTATAATTCGTCAGTCTCAATTTTTGTCGCCAAAGGCATGATCCCCAATACCTTTGTTTGTTTGATAAGATTTGCAATTTTAATTTCAAACATCCTTAACATTTATTGTATTAAGATTGTGAAATTTTGTTTTAAATTTTAACAGTCCGACACTCCGAGGATACATTTAAAATTAATAGTTATTCAACATTAATCACGTCATACTATGTGAAATTAGTGGTTAGAAAAAATAGCAATACATATATAAATACATACTACGCCATATAATCTAACCTATCAATAAAATGTTAAGTAAGAACGATCACAATGTCTAAGCGCAGTATGTCACTTTATAATACATTCAAACCTACCAACAGTAATATACACCGGTACATAAGTGTTATTCGTGTAATACGACACTAGAACCCGACAATTTTTAGTTTTTTTATGTACGTTGTTTAAGCCGTATTAATATAATATATTAATATGCATATTATGACAGAGAAAAAAAAACATGAACATTTTAATTCATAACGATTGAACGTGATATTATAAATAAATAAATTTATAAATTTAATTCAGTTATTGTTTTCATCGAATAATGATATGTACATAATATTATATTCGTTTAAAATAATTCAAAGTGCTTCAATAATTGACACATATTATACGGGTGTGTGCGAATACATTATTTTATGTTTTGCGTGAACGTATACGTGGTACATATACAATTACATTGTTTTTTCATTCGTTTATTCGTAATGTATATGATTACATTGACGCAAACTGCAAAGTATATTACACAAAATCTATCAACTATTATATAGCTCTCACTTGTATTTTCATATTTTTTTTTTTTTTTGTAGCATTCCTATGGCCGTGCTTTTAAAACAATTGTTTTTCGATATAAATCACCCAAAAATGCACAAGAAAAAGCTATTCGCTAATACTTTTTTAAAATTCCATGTAAACTGTCTGGAATTATGATAATTATATACGATCGGAAAACGAACTCGTATATTTTTTTTGTCGAAAATAATTTCTTTGCCTGTCGTACGTAGTACGAGCAATACTATTTCATACATATAGAGTATAGACAATCAAACAATTGTGTTTTATAAAAAAATTAACATCAAGTTTATGATACGCATTTTGACAGGACAAAACTTACGTAAAAACTTTTCTTGTAGTCATACTCAAAGTATAATTGAATTAAAAAAACACATGCAATGACAAACGTAAAATGTTGTATAAACACAGAACCAAATAATTATATGCTAAGTTAAGTGTAAAATCTAATTAGAATTCTTTGATATATCTAGTGTTGTGAAAAAAAGATCAAAAAATACTTAAAACGTTCAGCGGTTTATTTGAAAATATGATACCACGTATAATGTATACGCAATAACGATGAAAATATTTCTAATAAAATCGCCGTCCTTGGGACCATAAATAAGTTAACAGAGAAATATTACCAAACAACGGAATTGTCGAATACTCGAGTAAAAGTGTCTGAATACTTATACCTGTACTATTCTTCAACGATATTCTAAATAAAATTATAAAAATTAGTAATTTTATTGAGTTTCAGAATATATTATGTATATTTATCATTTTGTGTTGTCATATAGTCTTATACGACTTAAAGTGTTAAAATAAATGTACATACTGCTGAAGTGTGTTGTGCTGTTCAACATATTGAATATTTAACACTTATAATTTTTAGCTTATAAGTATAAAACACCAAGTTTACCAGAGCTTTGACAAGGATCAATAGTAACAAGAACATTTTTTATAAGTTTTAAATATCAGTTTATCTGAATTTATGAAAGAGAAGACCATTTGTGCAAGATTAAACATTTACACGTATACACACGTTTTCATTTGTACACAATAGATAATATGAAATCGATGAATACGAGGATGAAAAACACATTCAAGTCAAATATAATTCCCAGTAACTCTCAAACGTGAGCGGTATAATTTTCACTTCTGTTTCATTTGATTTAATTGCCCTTGTTCAGGCATTT